>CM059290.1:970000-997500 GCA_030340665.1 Neosalanx taihuensis
GCATTAGAGGGGAGGGCAACAGAGAGAGAGGAGGGGGAGAGAGACAGAGAGAAGGGAGGGAGAGACAGGGGAGAGAGAGGAGAGAGGGGGGAAGGAGAGAGAGAGAGAGGGGGGAGACAGGGAGAGAGAGGAAAGAGGGGGGATGGAGAGAGAGAGGGGGGAGAACAGGGGAGAGAGAGGAAAGAGGGGGGATGGAGAGAGAGAGGAGGGGAGAGAGACAGGGGAGAGAGAGGAAAGAGGGGGGATGGAGAGAGAGAGGAGGGGGAGAGAGACAGGGGAGAGAGAGGAAAGAGGGGGGAAGGAGAGAGAGAGTGAGAGGGGGGAGAGAGAGAGCGAGGGGAGAGACACCACACCACATTTATTTTTATTCTATCTTTTCAATCTATATATATAAATAATATTAGCTCCTGTTCTGCGTTTCTAACTGATATTACTGATGTATGTACCTGGCATCGTGCCTCAAGCTTTGGCAATGTGATTATTATAACTGACATGCTAATAAAGCTGAACTGATTTGACAGAGAGAGAGGGGGTGGGGGAGAGAGAGAGAGAGAGAGACAGAGACAGAGACAGAGACAGAGAGAGAGAGGAGGGGGAGAGGGAGAGAGAGAGAGACAGAGACAGAGACAGAGAGAGAGAGGAGGGGGAGAGGGAGAAAGACAGAGAGAGAGGGGGTGGGGGAGAGAGAGAGAGAGAGAGACAGAGACAGAGACAGAGACAGAGAGAGAGAGGAGGGGGAGAGGGAGAGAGAGAGAGAGACAGAGACAGAGACAGAGAGAGAGAGGAGATGAGAGACAGAATTTATAAAACATTAGCCTCAAACTCCCATACAGCATCTCCTCCCACCACCTCCTACAGTTGTTAGACACTCCAGCTCTGGGGCCGCCCTGTGTTCCAAATCAAGTGCCCCGCCTGCACGCAGCCCCATTCGTCTTCATCAACTTTACTAAGTATTAATCAGCGTATGACTTTAATATTGATTCCCAGCACTGCAAACTCCCTGCTCCTCAATATTGACCTGTGTACCACAATGCAGAGCACCTTTTCTATTGAGCTGTGTATAACCAAGCATTTAACTAGAAACTATCGATCTGTGTACTAGAAGACTATCAGCCAGGAGTCTATTGATCACTCACAGATGTTTGGTTTCAAAGAGTAATGATAGCTATGAGATATTTTAGATAAAACTGGACAACTTAACATACGTATTGAATAGTCATCATTTGTCTGCTCTCTCCTAATTGGCTCTTTGGTTCATTCTGTTCTGATCTAATTGGATGGTACTGTATGTCCTGCTATCATTACACTAGCCATTGCTTTTCCCTATGAGTCAGAAGGACTTGTCAGTAATTGTAGAGCAGATAGAGGCCTTTAAAGATAAACCTAGGAAATAGAACATCTGTATTATCAAGGTGTTCTAGTGCAGTGGTTTTCAACCCTGGTCCTCAGGGCCCACTGTCCTGCATGCTTTAGATGTTTCCCTGCTCCAACACACCTGATTCAAAGAATGAGTCATTATGAAGCTCAGCAGAAGCCTGATAATGACAATTAATTTGAATCAGATGTGTTGGAAGGGGGAAACATCTAGAACATGCAGGACAGTGGGCCCTGAGGACCAGGGAAACATCTAGAACATGCAGGACAGTGAGGGCCCTGAGGACCAGGGTTGAGAACCACTGTTCTAGTGTGTTTTCTCTCTTGAACAGGCAGTGTAACAGGTACATCTACAGATGAACTGCTTTGCTCACCTCATCCAGATGAACAGCACCACATGTTCTTACAGCTGCCAGGAGAGAGAGGAGAGGTCGAGGTAGAAAACACCAGAATAAGTGGAGATGAACTGAAGCAGGCACCAGTAAGGTCTGCAGGGACACTGAGAGCACAGGGGGAACAGGGAGGAGGGTGGATCTAGATTCCACTACATCCTTTTCTAGACACACCATGAGATCATTATTTTCCTTATACGGTATATTTGTTAGAATCCCTACAACAAGCAGAGGTTATTTAAGGTGCTTGTGTGGCCTAATTCTTGTGCTAGTTTACACACACACACACACACACACACACACACACACACACACACACACACACACACACACACACACACACACACACTCTCTCTCTCTCTCTCTCTTCCACACACACACACACACACACACACACACACACTCTCTCCCTCTCTCCCCCCCACACACACACACACACACCACACAGTCAAAGTGAGATGAGGTGTAGGAGTTGTGCCCCCCCAGCTGAAGGTCTGCTCTCAGGGTCCAGCAGATTTATTCTGATTTAATGTTCACCCTCACAAGTCTGCGGCAAAGTCATCCATCAGCCCTGCTGTAGCGTGGCCAGGCTAATGGGCCGCGGAGCTGACTTCCTGCCACTTCAGCTCTCCTCAAATCGAAAGGCGGGACGCTTTCAGGGTGAGTTAGGACCCAGGGCATCGGCCAGAGACAGATCACCTGTCCTGGAGGGAGGGAGGGAGGGGTTCAGATCTGGCAGCCCAGAGAGGAGAGCTGCAGGGGGGAGAAAGAGAGATGTCGGACAGGGGTAGACATCACCAGGGAGTCTCTCTCTCTGATCCTGCCTCTTCTCAGGATGCTAGCTCTGCTAGCGCTGGGGGGGACGGGGGTTAGCGATGACAAAGCCCTCGTTCTTATTGAACTGTAATTTTACTGTTCTAAGGAAGAGCTGATTCATCTTGTTCTATCAGTCTTATCAGCAGGACTGCTCAGAAGACAAAAACATAATTACAGAGTTTGTCTCCCCTCTAATCTCTCTCTTCATCTTGTCATTTAGTCTTCTTTGTTATGTTAACGCTGTTCCCATTTTCTTTCTATCCAACTGTTTATTGTTTATGTTTATTCGTGTCTCTCCCTCTCTTTCCCTAATATATCTCCCTACACAAGTCACTACATTTAAGTAAATCCTCTGAACTACAAACACATACTTCATATTCCTTCTCACATTAACACATAAGTTGCAAAATCATACCTGAAGCTTTCACAGCCTACCTGAGCATCTTACACACCTGAGCATCTTACACACCTGAGCATCTTACACACCTGAGCATCTTACACACCTGAGCATCTTACACACCTGAGCATCTTACACACCTGAGCATCTTACACACCTGAGCATCTTACACACCTGAGCATCTTACACACCTGAGTATATCCTATATTCTGAGTATATCCATATTATTATATTCTGTTGTTAATAACTGTTTTGCACTTCTGGTTGGATGCTAACTGTATTTCGTTGCCCTGGACTTGTACCTGTGTAATGACAATAAAGTTGAATCTAATCTAATCTAATCTAATCTAATCTTACACACCTGAGCATCTTACACACCTGAGCATCTTGCACACCTGAGCATCTTGCACACCTGAACATCTTACACACCTGAGCATCTTACACACCTGAGCATCTTACACACCTGAGCATCTTACACAGCTCACCTGAGCATCTTACACACCTGAGCATCTTACACACCTGAGCATCTTACACACCTGAGCATCTTACACACCTGAGCATCTTACACACCTGAGCATCTTACACACCTGAGCATCTTACACACCTGAGCATCTTACACACCTGAGCATCTTGCACACCTGAACATCTTACACACCTGAGCATCTTACACACCTGAGCATCTTACACACTGAGCATCTTACACAGCTCACCTGAGCATCTTACACACCTGAGCATCTTACACACCTGAGCATCTTACACACCTGAGCATCTTGCACACCTGAACATCTTACACACCTGAGCATCTTACACACCTGAGCATCTTACACACCTGAGCATCTTACACAGCTCACCTGAGCATCTTACACACCTGAGCATCTTACACACCTGAGCATCTTGCACACCTGAGCATCTTACACCACCTGAGCATCTTACACACCTGAGCATCTTACACAACCTGAGCATCTTGCACACCTGAACATCTTGCACACCTGAGCATCTTACACACCTGAGCATCTTACACACCTGAGACATTCAGACCTGCAGCTCCAGAGGGAGTCCTGACTCAGTCTACAGTGTCACTGTTAGCACCATGTATAACACAGGGGCCTCCCAAGGCTGGACTGTGTGTGTGTGTGTGTTTTGTGCACATATTCCTAAAGTGCTCACTCAATAGAAAATAACTGGAAAAATCTGAATTCCACTCTGCAACAACCTTTCCTATTACTGCTGGTCCGACTGGCAATCTGGCTCCCTGTAGACACAGCAGTTCTCACCTGCCAATAACTGGCTCACATCCTGTTTTTATACTCTAAATGTTGCCTCTGGAGTTGGCAAAGCTGAGAGGGTTGTAAAACAGGAGTTGAGTTTATAGGAGCGGATGTGATCAAAAGTGAAGCAGCATCTCTCACAGCCTGGCTGTGTTTTAGAGGCAGAGAGAGAGTCGGAGCTGCTCTGGTGCAGCCTGGCTGTGTTTTAGAGGCAGGGAGAGAGTCAGAGTCGCTCTGGAGAAGCCTGGCTCTGTTTAGAGGCAGAGAGAGAGTCGGAGAGTTGCTCTGGAGCAGCCTGGCTGTGTTTTAGAGGCAGGGAGAGAGTCAGAGTCGCTCTGGAGCAGCCTGGCTCTGTTTTAGAGGCAGGGAGAGAGTCGGGCCGTAACTCAGATCAAGTGGACAGGAACCCTCTTAAAGTTCACAGGAGCTCTGGGGAGAAGGTAAAAGACCAGAAGCAAGCGAAAATGGTGGCGTGGCAAGCACTTTTTAAATAATTTAAAATCATTTTTTCGATGTGCACAGCATCGGTTGAAAAGACGTTTTGGAAATGGTGTTTGACCCTACTTGACAATAAACTCCCAAACCAGTCACAGAAAAATGTCACAGAACCCAATTATTTACCAGCATGGGTCATACCTAATATTAGCCTACTATCTGTGGGGGGGTAGAATTAGACCTGTCATCAACAACTGTTCTTTAACCTTCCCCAGCTCCCCTAACAGCAGCTCACACTAGTGTGGTCATCATATTACAGCAAATCCTACCTAGTTGGTGAAGCATAAGCGTTGCTAATGCTAAATGACCTCTGGAGGATTTAAAAGGCTGATCCTCGTCCAAACCATCATCACAAGGAATTAAAAAAGTTTGTCTGGCCCTTTCCCCTGCTGTAGCACAGCTAGCCTGACGCAGTGATCCCTGTGTAGCACAGCTAGCCTGACGCAGTGATCCCTGCTGTAGCACAGCTAGCCTGACGCAGTGATCCCGGTGTAGCACAGCTAGCCTGACGCAGTGATCCCTGTGTAGCACAGCTAGCCTGACGCAGTGATCCCTGTGTAGCACAGCTAGCCTGACACAGTGACCCCTGTGTAGCACAGCTAGCCTGACGCAGTGATCCCTGCTGTAGCACAGCTAGCCTGACGCAGTGATCCCTGGTGTAGCACAGCTAGCCTGACGCCAGTGATCCCTGCTGTAGCACAGCTAGCCTGACGCAGTGATCCCTGCTGTAGCACAGCTAGCCTGACGCAGTGATCCCTGTGTAGCACAGCTAGCCTGACGCAGTGATCCCCTGTGTAGCACAGCTAGCCTGACGCAGTGATCCCTGTGTAGCCACAGCTAGCCTGACATTCCAGAGTGGATCCTGGGGGGCGTCAATCAGACAGCAGCGAGCATCCTGGGTGCCGAGTCAGCACAGCAGACACAGCAGACACATCCTCTAGGTCTCTCTACCTCCCTCTCTCTCTCTCTCTCTCTCTCTCTCTCTCTCTCTCTCTCTCTCTCTCTCTCTCTCTACACAACAGACACATCCTCTAGGTCTCTCTACCTCCCTCTCTTCCTCCCTCTCTTCATCCCTCTCTCTCACTCTCTTGTCTATTTCTCCCTCTTTCTCCATCACCTCACATCAGACTCATTCTCTCTGTGTCTGTCTGTTGTCAAGGTAGAATTGAAATGAAGACACTGAAGACCTTGAAGACAGGCTGTGCTGAAATAGTCAGGATGCCTAAATAATCTAAATGATTTATTCAATACTATAAAGAGCGTAACAGAGAGCTTTGTGATCGATTCCCTGGAGGATCAATAAGAGCGCAGCACCTAACACCATCATTCAGCAGCGTGATGAGCATCATAATCACCATGTCTCATATTCACTCACAGTAGGGTCTTCATAAACATCACTTAAACATTATAAACATCAGTCACATTCACATTCTCATCCTCGCAATGAACTCCTGAACTAGGAAACTGACTTACATGTGTTTTCAATGTCTTCCTCTTTCTCCCCTCTCCCTCTTTCTTTCTTTCTTTCTCTCTCCCTCCCTCTCTCTCTCTCTCTTTCTCTCTCTCCCTCTCCCTCTCTCCGTCTCTGTCTCTCTCTCTCCCTCTCCCTCTCTGTCTCTGTCTCTGTCTCTCTCCCTCTCTCTCTCTCTCTCTCTTTCTCGCTCTCTCTCTCCCTCTCTCTCATGTTTACAGCTGATCCTGTGTCAAACTAATGTATACAGATGCAGGAGGTCTTTTAAAGAGCAGCTCCCTCTAAATTATAAAAAGCAAGTCCAGTGAGAATCCATTTGAGATGCAGAGCTGTCCTGTGCTGAGCACACCCTGCTGGTCAGACTCCAAGCAGAGGGGGGGGGGAGAGAGAGAGAGAGAGAGAGAGATGGATGGGGAGGGAGAGAGAGAGAGGGGGGATGGGGAGGGAGAGAGAGAGAGAGAGAGAGAGAGGGGGGATGGGGAGGGAGAGAGAGAGAGAGGGGGGGGGGATGAGGGATTGTGAAGTGATAAAGGCACAGGATATAAAGCATAACCATGTGGTTCTGCTTTAGGGAGAGTCCCATGAAGGGAAGCAGTGTTTTAACAGTGGCTGAAGTTATTATTCTGAACATAAAGCTCAGAGTCCTCATACCTGTGTCACAAGCCCTGAGAAAAGTCCTACACTGATGGTGTAGGATTAGGTGACACACATACACACACCCACACACCTACACCCCCCAACACACACACACATACACACACCCACACACCTACATCCCCCCCAACACACACACACATATACACACCCACACACCTACACCCCCCCACACACACACCCTACACCCCCCCACACACACATACACACACCCACACACCTACACCCCCCCCCCACACACACACACACATACACACACACACGCACACACACACACAGTAAGTCTTTCTGGCAGGACAGCAGCTCTCACACTCCTGTTTGAGTGACAGAGGCTTAAAGGCTCCTGATCAATACTTGCTGTTCTTGGCAGATCCTTATTTACACATCCTCTTCAATCACCCCCCCACCACACACACACACACTCACACACACACACTCACACACACACACACTCACAACACACACACATTCACCATACACACACACACCACACCACACACACACACACACACACCACACACACACACAGCCCCCCTCACACACACATGCCTGCACCATCATAACCCTGTCTCCCAGCTCCCTCCTCTCCTGCTGCTTTAGGGTCAGTTCAGTACAGAGCTGTGTGGATCAGGTGTGACTGACCAGGGAGGCAGAAACACAGGGACCAGGAGCACTGGACCAGGAGCACTGGACCAGGAGCACTGTCTGCTGCCCTCTGACCGAGAGGGACAACACACACACTGTTACACTGAGCTGGAAACACACACACACACTGTTACACTGAGCTGGAAACACACACACACACTGTTACCCTGAGCTGGAAACACACACACACACACTGTTACACTGAGCTGGAAACACACACACACACACTGTTACACTGAGCTGGAAACACACACACACACTGTTACACTGAGCTGGAAACACACACACACACACTGTTACACTGAGCTGGAAACACACACACACACTGTTACACTGAGCTGGAAACACACACACACACTGTTACACTGAGCTGGAAACACACACACACACACACACACACACACACACACACACTGTTACACTGAGCTGGAAACACTGAGAGAGTGGGAGGGAGATAGAGTGGGAAAGAGAGACAGAGTGATGGAGAACGTGTGTGTCCATGATGTGAACCTCCATGAATCATCCGTCTGTACTCACGTCTGGTGCTGTGGTATTCAGTCCTGAACAGAGTCATACTGGAGAGATCACTGACCAGCACAGCACTGTCCTCTGTCCTCTGTCCTCTGTCCTCTGTCCTCTGTTCCTCTGTCCTCTGTCCTCTGTCCTCTGTCCTCTGTCCTCTGTCCTCTGCTCCTCTGCTCCTCTGTCCTCTGCTCCTGTCCTCTGTCCTCTGCTCCTCTGTCCTCTGTCCTCTGCTCCTCTGTCCTCTGCTCCTCTGTCCTCTGCCCTCTGCTCCTCTGTCCTCTGCTCCTCTGTCCTCTGCTCCTGTCCTCTGTCCTCTGCTCCTCTGCTCCTCTGTCCTCTGCTCCTGTCCTCTGTCCTCTGCTCCTCTGTCCTCTGCTCCTCTGTCCTCTGCTCCTCTGTCCTCTGCCCTCTGCTCCTCTGTCCTCTGCTCCTCTGTCCTCTGCTCCTGTCCTCTGTCCTCTGCTCCTCTGCTCCTCTGCTCCTCTGTCCTCTGCTCCTCTGCCCTCTGTCCTCTGTCCTCTGTCCTCTGCTCCTCTGCTCCTCTGTCCTCTGCTCCTGTCCTCTGCCCTCTGCTCCTCTGTCCTCTGCTCCTCTGTCCTCTGCTCCTGTCCTCTGTCCTCTGCTCCTCTGCTCCTCTGTCCTCTGCTCCTCTGCTCCTCTGTCCTCTGGCCTCTGCTCCTCTGCTCCTCTGTCCTCTGTCCTCTGGCCTCTGCTCCTCTGCTCCTCTGCTCCTCTGCTCGTCTGTCTGCTGTCCTGATGGAGCGAGGGGACGGAACACTCCGGAATCACCGACTGTGTTCTAGGAATGGAGCGAGCAGCACCTACCAAGTTCCTGCTCCACGGGGGTGTGCTAGGGGGAGCCGGGCTGGCTCATTCTGCAGATGGCAGGGGTGCAAACAGGGCACGGTTGTGCAGGCTGCTGTGACTCTGCCAGCCCAACAGAAGAGATAAGGGAGCTTAGGAAGCATTAGGAAAACAGAGATAACATCATCGTCTATCTCTCTCTCCCTCTCCACCTCTCCCTCGTTCTCTCACTGAATTCATTACCAACTCCCCCCCCTCTCTCTCTCTCTCCCTCTCACTCCACTCTCTGTCTCTCACACTTCACTCTCTATTTCCCTTTCTACAGCAGTCAGCAGAGCTTTACACACATACTGCTGTTGATCCAACATACACACACACACACACACACACACACACACACACAGCTGTGGATCCAACATACAACACACACACACACACACACTGCTGTGGATCCAACATACACACACACACACACACTGCTGTCGATCTAACATACACACACAGTGCTGTCGATCCAACACACACACACACACACTGCTGTTGATTTAACATACAAGCACAGCTGTGGTTTTAACACACACACACTGTCAGCCCTCACACACCTGGATCCAGTGAGGCTGATCCCAGCAGAGCTGAGCTAGGCTGAGAGCCTCACCTGCAGAGATACCAAACACCACTGATGACAGAGAGACATACAGAGAGACACACTGGACAGAGAGACACACTGGACAGAGAGACACACTGGACAGAGAGACACACTGGACAGAGAGACACGCTGGACAGAGAGACACACAGAGAGACACACTGGACAGAGAGACACACTGGACAGAGAGACATACTGGACAGAGAGATACACTGGACAGAGAGACACACTGTGCAGAGAGACACACTGGACAGAGAGACACACTGTGCAGAGAGACACACTGGACAGAGAGACACACTGGACAGAGAGACACACTGTGCAGAGAGACACACTGGACAGAGAGACACACTGTGCAGAGAGACACACTGGACAGAGAGACATACTGTGCAGAGAGACACACTGGACAGAGAGACACACTGGACAGAGAGACATACTGTGCAGAGAGACATACTGTGCAGAGAGACATACTGGACAGAGAGACACACTGGACAGAGAGACATACAGAGACCTCCACACACACACACACACACACACACACACACACACACACACACACACACACACACACACACACACACACACACACACACACACACACACATACACATACACACACACACACCACAGGGAGGTCTAGTGGTCTGACCAGAGTTGTTGTTGCTAACTCCATTTTAATGACAACATCATTAAATGATGTGTTTTTAATTAAACTTGTCGTATGTCATTAAGATATGATGATGGTGAGCGGATTGCTGTCTCCAGGGTTCATTTATCCACACCAGAACTTCCGCTCAGTCAGCATGGCCTCATTTTAATGAGGATCCAATAACAGAACACCTTCAGCAGATTAAAGGACCGTGGTGTTTAATACACCTGTCTGTGTATCTACACTGTCTATATCTACATCTACACTGTTTGTCTATAGCTACACTGTCTGTCTACATCTACTCTCTACTCTCTGTATATCTATACGGTCTCTAACTCCACATCTAAGGTGTTTTCAGCACAATCACTGCATCAGAAACACACCCGTCCTCATCTCTCTTTAAATCAACGCAGGAACCAGCTGGAACCGGTTCTGGCCTGCAGTGTTTTTGAGGATCACTGAACTCCAGGATGATAGTGTCACCCCCTCCTTTAATTACCCCCAGCCTCCCCCCAGCCTCCAGACACTGTCCCCACTGTCCCTACTCCCCCCAGCCTCCAGACTGAACTCCCCCCCAGCCTCCAGACTGAACTCCCCCCAGCCTCCAGACTGAACTCCCCCCAGCCTCCAGACTGAACTCCCCCCAGCCTCTAAACTGAACTCCCCCCCAGCCTCGAAACTGAACTCCCCCCAGCCTCCAGACTGAACTCCCCCCAGCCTCTAAACTGAACTCCCCCCAGCCTCCAGACTGAACTCCCCCCAGCCTCCAGACTGAACTCCCCCCAGCCTTTAAACTGAACTCCCCCCCAGCCTCCAAACTGAACTCCCCCAGCCTCCAGACTGAACTCCCCCCAGCCTCTAAACTGAACTCCCCCCAGCCTCTAAACTGAACTCCCCCCAGCCTCCAGACTGAACTCCCCCCAGCCTCCAGACTGAACTCCACCCAGCCTCTTGTGAGGCAGGGCAGACAGGGAGCTAAAGGCTAACTAGCTAGCCTGTCCATGGAGGTCTGGAGTCAGATATGGTCTGCTGGCCAACCGCTGGCACGTTGCTGAGGAGAACACATTTGTAAAAGTTCCAATCAAAGTCTAGATTGTTCTCTGATGACCAGAGTAGCCTAATGATGTGTGTGTGTGTGTGTGTGTGTGTGTGTGTGTGTGTAAGCCTGACAGGAAATGCTAGGCAGTATTAATGTGTTGGTTACCAGTAGGATGGGTGTTGGGTCTTGATAAAAATGACTGTTTTGTTGACGTGACTGAACTGTGTTAGATCGAGCCTCCAGCCTCTGGAACAAGGAGGACCAGCCGGCCTCAGCATCAGCACACATTAGAACAGCTTGTGGATTCTTCTCTGGTGTCTAGTGGAAGTTATTAAATGACTGTCTTTTTCAAAGACGACTGTTCATCCCCGTCTCCAGTCACCAGTGGGATGAGTGATTGTATTTATTTTGCCAAACAATAGAGCTTCCAAGTCAAACTGTGCAGGAAAATATTGCTTTCGTTCGCTTGACAGTTAATCCCGATGTCATTGTCCCGTTTTCCAATCATGTTCTCTCCTAAATCCCTCCGTTTGATGCAGGCTTACAGGTTTTCATTCTGCATAGTGAGTATGCACACCCATCCACACACACACACACACACACACATACAAACACACACTTATCCATCCACACACAAACATACACACACACAACTACAATCCACCCACCCACACACAAACACACACATATCCATCCACCCCCACACGCACACGCGCGCGAGCGCGCACACGCGCGCACACATCCATCCACACACAATCACACACCAACCATACATACAGACACACACACACATATCCACTCACACACACTTGCAAACGCAGACTAACAGTATGAGCCAGACTAGCAGTGAGCTAGATCTATCAATCCTGTCAGTTTGGGTTCATGGTTCATTGATTCATCAAACACAAGTAGAAGAATATTCAGTGTTCAACACCATCCTTGGAGTAAACCAGGAGTATTGGAAGAGACAACATTGGTAACATCTTGTGGAGCAGCAGGCTGGGAAACACTGAATCCACTTAAAGACCAAAGGCGCCTCCTGGTGGACAGTGAGAACATCGCACCAGACACACATTCCGCACGTTTGCGCAAATCCACCAAGCAGTGAGGCATTCCTCTATTCATATATGCGATTAGTTATTTTGTTGTTGTCAAAAAAGCAGTTCGTTTAGAATAGTCAGTCGTTATCCGAATATATTTAGTTAAGAAGATGATTAGAAGACGACAAACCTCCAAGTAGAAGCTGTCAAACTCACCCTCTAATCTAACTCTGTATTTTGAGAGTCTATGACTGGTTATGATCCTTCACAGCTATGCAGGGCTGAACTCTGAGCTCTTAGTCTGCGTTTTAAGAGGCAGAGCCTAAACTGAGATCTGGGAACAGATCTGGAATAGTTTCCTTGTTTGAGCTTCCCCTAGAAGCAGTTTAGGTTTGATGGGGTTGAATGACAAATCTTTTTTTCTTACAAAGCCGATTTTAATTGCATTGCGTTCTTTATTTTAATTATTCAAAAGTTTTCAGTCTTTATATTGGCTATTTCTTTTTAAATCTACAGTCTTAGTAAGTCCAGTATCATAGTGAGTGTGTTTAAACAGGGATATCTCTGTTATTATGGAGCAGATCAGGGTCCTTCTCATGATGATCTGGGGACTCCACCTCACTACTTCAGGACAGGTGAGCTTTATAATCTGCATCAAGTCACTTCAAATGTATGGTTATATAGTTAAACATGAAATCTGTATAGGTAGTATATTGTTACAGTTATATTTGCTGGAGCTTGTGCGAAAAATACATGAATGTGGTTGCAAGCTTGGAAAGAAATATCACACGAAGAGTAGGTAACCTTTACTTCTTTAGTGATTTTTTTTCGTTCTAATTTCTAAAGTAGCAAATTCCAGATTCGCCTTTATTACATGTTTTAGGAGTTTAGTCTTTTTTAATTTTGTCGAAATGTTTTTTCTTGAATACACATTTTTTATATTTTGCGCATAACCTTCATCCTTCGTCTGTCTTATTTGTTTCTGTAAATGAGATGAAATGATCTGTGACCAGGAGGACAAACACATCACATCTCCATCACTGCAATGATCCACCATGAACTGTTGATCAATATTGTACTCGGAAGAAAATTCGATAACTAATTTTCTTTGAACCTTTTGTGAAACAATTCTAAAAGAGAACATTAGAGACGAGGATGAAGACTGTAATGGTTTTGTAATGGTTTCTATAATGACCGTGTTTGACACATCGACTGTCTCCCGTCAACAGTGACCTTAAGGTCAGCTTCTCTGCTGTCTGACCCCGGTGACCTCTGACCCCGTGACCTCTCAGTCACTCAATAAAATAACATGAGAGTCACAGAAACATCAGACTCTGTCCAAACATACAATCACAATCCAGTTCACTGCCAAGTCTGTTGACACACATGATTAGTTTGCTTTGAATGGTTGTTTCAACACAAAACACAGCCAGTAGAGCTATAAAGGAAACATTCAATATATTTTAGATAATGAAATAACTAAAAATGATAGTTGGTGTAGAGAAGACCTGCTGTAGTGTTCCACTGGAGAAAAGATTTCAGGGTTCGTCATCCGAACACTGTTTTCAAAATCAAGACGTTTCAAAACCCATCCAGAAGACATTGTCAATGATCAGTTGCCTGAGAATGACTTCTGGATGGATGTGGAAACATGGTTGATTTAGACAGAAGTGTCCAGATGACTGGGTGTGAAGCTGTTCTCCAGTGAAGCTGACAGTCAGCCTGGTGTGCAGGAGTGTCAGCCCAGCCAGCTGCAGGTGTCCCTGCGTCAGGTGGAGAGGATGCTGGTGGTCCATGAGACGTCTTATCAGCAGAGCCTGCGCTCCCTGAGGAGGAAGCTGAGCGCTCTGCGGGACAGCACCAGGCTCTCCTCGCCCCTCACCACGCCCCCCACAGCCACGCCCCACAGGAATGGTGAGAGCAGAGTGGGCTGGAGGTCAGGGGGGGGGGGGGGGGTGTTGCTGCCGTGGGCTCCAAGTCTGTTCAAGGACAGCCACCATAACAAGCCTTTACAGCAGCTTAGAATAGAGCTAGAATATAGAAGCCAAATGCTCATAGAAGCATAAATATGAGACTGATGTGAGAAGAGAGACGTCCAATCAGAAAAAAGTGTTCTTAATATTTTCTAGTGTACTTTCAATACACTCTGCACACACTTGTGTTTCCATACTTAAAACTGTTCGTGCGACACTCACACAGCCCTGTGTGTGACCCCTGTCTGTGTTCCTGTCCCCCCCTCCCTCCCCCACATCCCGCCCCCCTCTCCCCCCCTCCAGCCACCTGCCCTAAGCCTGAGGGTCTGGCTAACGGCCGCAGGCTGGGGAGGGTGTTTGCAGTGGGACATGAGGTCCACTTCGTGTGTAAGCCTGGCTTTGAGCTGCTGGGGCTCCAGACCAGGGTGTGTCTGGAAGCTCTGCGCTGGAGCGGCCAGCAGCCTGTCTGCAGGGGTGAGGCTGATGCTGTGCTGATGCTGTGCTGACGCTGTGCTGCCGACACTGTGCTGATGCTGTGCTGCCAACACTGTGCTGATGCTGTGCTGCCGACACTGTGCTGAATCCCTGCTGACGCTGTGCTGCCAACACCATGCTGATGCTGTGCTGCCGACGCTGTGCTGACGCTGTGCTGCCGAAACTGTGCTGATGCTGTGCTGCCGACACTGTGCTGACGCTGTGCTGCCGACACTGTGCTGACGCTGTGCTGCCGACACTGTGCTGACGCTCTGCTGCCAACACTGTGCTGACGCTGTGCTGCCGACGCTGTGCTGACGCTGTGCTGCCGACACTGTGCTGACGCTGTGCTGCCGACACTGTGCTGATGCTGTGCTGCCAACACTGTGCTGATGCTGTGCTGCCTACGCTGTGCTGATGCTGTGCTGCCGACGCTGTGCTGATGCTGTGCTGCCAACACTGTGCTGATGCTGTGCTGCCGACGCTGTGCTGATGCTGTGCTGCCGACGCTGTGCTGATGCTGTGCTGCCAACACTGTGCTGATGCTGTGCTGCCGACGCTGTGCTGAAGCTGTGCTGCCGACACTGTGCTGACGCTGTGCTGCCGACGCTGTGCTGACGCTGTGCTGCCGACACTGTGCTGACGCTGTGCTGCCGACACTGTGCTGACGCTGTGCTGCCGACACTGTGCTGATGCTGTGCTGCCAACACTGTGCTGATGCTGTGCTGCCGACGCTGTGCTGATGCTGTGCTGCCGACGCTGTGCTGATGCTGTGCTGCCGACGTTGTGCTGATGCTGTGCTGCCGACACTGTGCTGACGCTGTGCTTCCGACACTGTGCTGACGCTGTGCTGCCGACACTGTGCTGAAGCTGTGCTGCCGACACTGTGCTGATGCTGTGCTGAAGCTGTGCTGATGCTGTGCTGCCGACACTGTGCTGACGCTGTGCTGACGCTGTGCCGACGCTGTGCCGATGCTGTGCTGCCGCTGTGCTGATGCTGTGCTGATGCTGTGCTGATGCTGTGGTGACGCTGTGCTGATGCTGTGCTGACGCTGTACTGATGCTGTACTGACGCTGTGCTGATGCTGTGCTGCCGCTGTGCTGATGCTGTGCTGATGCTGTGGTGACGCTGTGCTGATGCTGTGGTGACGCTGTGCTGATGCTGTGCTGACGCTGTGCTGATGCTGTGCTGATGCTGTGCTGACACACTTCAGTAAACTAAGTCTGACAGTTTGGATGTTTGTTTAATCTCTCCTCTGTCTTTTCTCAGTCTTGAACAGCACCAACACTTCTCTACCTTCCTTCTCAGCCTCTGATCCCTCCTCCTCCAACTCCTCCTCCTCCTCCTTCCCCACCTCCCTCTCTTCCTCCCCTCCCCCTCCTCTCTCGGCCTTTACCCGTCCGTCTCGCTGTACCCATTTTCAAGGCTCCTCTCACTGCACCTGTGATCTGGGCTTCACCATATCAGGCCGGGACAACAACATCTGCACAGGTGAGGTGCAGCACCAGGACAGAGCAGCACCAGGACAGAGCAGCACCAGGACAGAGCAGCACCAGGACAGAGCAGCACCAGGACAGAGCAGCACCAGGGCAGAGCAGCACCAGGACAGAGCAGCACCAGGGTAGAGCAGCACCAGGACAGAGCAGCACCAGGGTAGAGCAGCACCAGGACAGAGCAGCACCAGGGCAGAGCAGCACCAGGGTAGAGCAGCACCAGGGTAGAGCAGCACCAGGACATAGCAGCACCAGAGTAGAGCAGCACCAGGACAGAGCAGCACCAGGGTAGAGCAGCATGGCTCTCAAACCCACATGTGTGTTTCAGACATGGATGAGTGTGAGCTGTTCCCCCTGGGGCAGCACGGTCGTCTGTGTGTGTTCAGCTGCATCAACACACCTGGCAGCTTCCACTGTGTGTGTCCAAGAGGATACACCATGACCAGTGACAGCCGCAACTGCAAAGGTCAGTTCCCACCTCCTCCTCCTCCACCAGCCCTCCTCCTCCTCCAGCCCTCCTCCTCCTCCACCAGCCCTCCTCCTCCTCCAGCCCTCCTCCAGTCCTCCTCCAGCCCTCCTCCAGTCCTCCTCCAGCCCTCCTCCTCCTCCACCAGCCCTCCTCCTCCTCCACCAGCCCTCCTCCTCCTCCAGCCCTCCTCCAGCCCTCCTCCTCCTCCAGCCCTCCTCCAGCCCTCCTCCTCCTCCACCAGCCCTCCTCCTCCACCAGCCGTCCTCCTCCTCCAGCCCTCCTCCTCCTCCTCCACCAGCCCTCCTCCTCCACCAGCCCTCCTCCTCCACCAGCCCTCCTTCAGCCCTCCTCCTCCTCCTCCACCAGCCCTCCTCCTCCTCCAGCCCTCCTCCTCCTCCACCAGCCCTTCTCCTCCTCCACCAGCCCTCCTCCTCCTCCACCAGCCCTCCTCCTCCTCCAGCCCTCCTCCTCCTCCAGCCCTCCTCCTCCACCAGCCCTCCTCCTCCTCCACCAGCCCTCCTCCTCCTCCACCAGCCCTCCTCCTCCTCCAGCCCTCCTCCACCTCCTCCACCAGCCCTCCTCCTCCTCCAGCCCTCCTCCTCCTCCACCAGCCCTCCTCCACCTCCTCCACCAGCCCTCCTCCTCCTCCAGCCCTCCTCCACCAGCCCTCCTCCTCCTCCAGCCCTCCACCTCCTCCACCAGCCCTACTCCTCCTCCACCAGCCCTACTCCTCCTCCACCAGCCCTCCTCCTCCTCCAGCCCTCCTCCTCCAGCCCTCCTCCACCTCCTCCACTAGCCCTTCTCCTCCTCCAGCCCTCCTCCTCCTCCTCCACCAGCCCTCCTCCTGAGTTTGGCTTTAAAGTTTGGTGAAATCAGTTTGCCCTCTTCACTGCTGTGGGCAAGTGTGTTTTTCTCCTTATAGCTCAGTCCTCCTCCCTCTCCTCCTCCCTCTCCTCCTCCCTCTCCCCCTCCCTCTCCTCCTCCCTCTCCTCCTCCCTCCTTGGGTGTAGATATTGATGAGTGTGAGAGCGCCCAGCATAACTGCACCCTGGAGCAGCTGTGCATCAACACATACGGGGGCTTCCAGTGTGCCACAGTGGAGTGTCCTCGCGTCCTCAACGCCTCCTACATCAAGACCTCCCCCATGTAAGACTCGTCCCTGTGAAACTGCTGGCATCAGAACCAAAGCATGATTTAGTTTAGGGGAGTCTCAGAGTCTCAGAGTCCCAGAGTCCCAGAGTCCCAGAGTCTCAGAGTCTCAGAGTCTCAGAGTCTCAGAGTCCCAGAGTCTCAGAGTCTCAGAGTCTCAGAGTCTCAGAGTCCCAGAGTCCCAGAGTCCCAGAGTCCCAGAGTCCCAGAGTCTCAGAGTCTCAGAGTCCCAGAGTCCCAGAGTCCCAGAGTCCCAGAGTCCCAGAGTCTCAAAGTCTCAGAGTTTCAGAGTCCCAGAGTCCCAGAGTCTCAGAGTCTCAGAGTCTCAGAGTCTCAGAGTCTCAGAGTCCCAGAGTCCCAGAGTCTCAGAGTCTCAGAGTCTCAGAGTCTCAGAGTCTCAGAGTCCCAGAGTCTCAGAGTTCCAGAGTCTCAGAGTCCCAGAGTCTCAGAGTTCCAGAGTCTCAGAGTCCCAGAGTCTCAGTCTCCCCTCAGAGACGGCTTGTCCTGATCAATCATTCTGGCATGAGTCCTCTGTGGCTCATGTTCACACTTCATCATTTGAAAGTCTGTAAACGTCATGAGATTCATGAGACACAACACTCTTATTCAGAAGTCAAGTCTAAATCTAGAAGGTGAAAACCATCTAATTCCTAAATATGTTCTACCACTCCTCCCTCCCTCTCCTCCTCTCCTCCCCCCTCCCTCTCCTTCTCTCCCCCCCCCCTCCCTCCCCCCCTCCCTCCCTCCCAGGCGGTGTGAGAGGAACCCTTGTCTGGTTGGGGATGAAACCTGCTCCCAAGCTCCCAACTCCGTCTCCTTCCACTTCCTGTCCGTGGTGTCCAACATGTCCGCTCCCAGGGTGCTGTTCAGGGTGTCTGCTGCTCGCGCCCTGGGCGACACGCTGCGTTTCGGGCTGGTGGGCGGTCGTGGGCGGAGCCACTTCAGCGTGCAGCGCTCCAGCCAGCAGACGGGCACCCTGCTGCTGGTCAGCCCCGTCCAGGGCCCCGCCACCCTGGAGGCTGAGGTGGAGATGAGCGAGCTGGAGAGACGAGCCCTGCTGGGGAGATACCTCACCAAGGTCACCCTGTTTGTCTCTCCCTACACCTTCTAGAGGAGGATGGATGGGGGGGGGGGGGAGGTTGGGAGCACTGAGGAGGGAGGAGAGAGTGAGTAAGTTAGTAGAGAGGGAGAGAAGATAGAGAATAGAACCACTGTTTTGGATGCTTGAGGAGCAGAGGAATGATGGAGGCTGAGTCAGTCAGGAGGTCTGAGTCCTGGGTGGAGCCTGAAGCCTGAGGTCTGGGGCCTGGGGCCTGAGATCTGGTGCCTGAAGCCTGAGGTCTGGTGCCTGAAGCCTGAGGTCTGGTGCCTGAAGCCTGAGGTCTGGTGCCTGAAGCCTGAAGCCTGAGGTCCAGGGTCTGGGACCTGAGGACTGGTGCCTGAGGTCTGGGTCCTGAGGTCTGGGGCCTGAGGTCTGGAGCCTGAGGTCTGGAGCCTGAGGTCTGGAGCCTGAGGTCTGGAGTCTGAGGTCTGGGTCCTGAGGTCTGGGTCCTGGGGCCTGAGGTCTGGGTCCTGAGGTCCTGAGGTCCGGGTCCTGAGGTCTGGGTCCTGGGGCCTGAGGTCTGGGTCCTGAGGTCTGGAGCCTGAGGTCTGGAGTCTGAGGTCTGGGTCCTGAGGTCTGGGTCTTGGGGCCTGAGGTCTGGGTCCTGAGGTCCGGGTCCTGAGGTCTGGGTCCTGGGGCCTGAGGTCTGGGTCCTGAGGTCTGGAGCCTGAGGTCTGGGTCCTGTTGCCTGAGGTCTGGGGCCTAAGGTCTGGGTCCTGAGGTCTGGGTCCTGGGGCCTGAGGTCTGGGTCCTGAGGTCTGGGTCCTGGTGCCTGAGGTCTGGGTCCTGAGGTCTGGGTCCTGGGGCCTGAGGTCTTGAGCCTGAGGTCTTGAGCCTGAGGTCTGGGTCCTGAGGTCTGGAGCCTGAGGTCTGGAGCCTGAGGTCTGGAGCCTGAGGTCTGGAGCCTGAGGCTGTTAGAGAAACATTAGGACCAGAGGGCATTTACAGCTTAAACACTCAGACAGTCACTCCTCAAATGAGGCCTATAAACACAAGGATGTTTAAAACATGATGTGTCTCAACTAGTATAGAGTGAACCAAACGGCATATAGTGCAATTAAGGTAATCTTTCTCTTTTGGACCACACATACTTATAACACATACTAGCCTGTTTGCATTGTATCCTAAAGTGGTGCCGCTATACAATAAACATGTATCCACCAAATAAGTTGTAATTAAAGGTTATTATACCAAATACTTGTGTCTTCAAGTCATCATTTTGTAAAGACAGATGCCTTGAATTGAACAAAGCCCTCTGCTGTTTGACACACAGCCAGTTAGCTTCAGAATATTGAAGGCTGTTTCCTAACAGCTGGATTAACCCAGTTTCTCTCTGAGTGACACTTTCTGCTGCAGATCCTTTCACACAGTCACATCCGTCTCTGCTTTAACACTCGCTGAGAGGCGGTCAGGGTTGACGAGCAGGAAAAAATGTCTCACTACAGTGTCACACGCACACACACAGACACACGCGCACGCGCGCACACGCACACACACACAAACACACACGAACAGCTTCACCATCTTCAGAAAGTCTGGAGTATTTTACACAAACACACACACACGTACATGAGCCAGACATCTAGAATGTCACAGGTCTACTCTTCTCATGGCTTCCTATGGAGCCACATGCATAAAGCCGTCCTTTGTGTATTCATAAGGATCCGCAAGCACAGCCATCCAATCCTGAACGTGCTCAGGAAGCAAAGCAGCCTGTTCACATCCTCCTGTGGTCCCCCCTCACCTCCAGGGACAGGAGACAGGCTGCTCCCCCCTCACCTCCAGGGACAGGAGACAGGCTGCTCCCCCCTCACCTCCAGGGACAGGAGACAGGCTGCTCCCCCCTCACCCCCAGGGACAGGAGACAGGCTGCTCCCCCCTCACCTCCAGGGACAGGAGACAGGCTGCTCCCCCCTCACCTCCAGAGACAGGAGACAGGCTGCTCCCCCCTCACCTCCAGGGACAGGAGACAGGCTGCTCCCCCCTCACCTCCAGGGACAGGAGACAGGCTGCTCCCCCCTCACCTCCAGAGACAGGAGACAGGCTGCTCCCCCCTCATCTCCAGGGACAGGAGACCGGCTGGTTGTCCCTCACCTCCAGGGACAGGAGACAGGCTGCTCCCCCCTCACCTCCAGGGACAGGAGACAGGCTGCTCCCCCCTCACCTCCAGGGACAGGAGACAGGCTGGTTGTCCCTCACCTCCAGGGACAGGAGACAGGCTGGTCCCCCCTCACCTCCAGAGACAGGAGACAGGCTGCTCCCCCCTCACCTCCAGGGACAGGGACAGGAGACAGGCTGGTCTCCCCTCACCTCCAGGGACAGGAGACTGGCTGCTTCCCCCTCACCTCCAGGGACAGGAGACAGGCTGCTCCCCCCTCACCTCCAGGGACAGGAGACCGGCTGGTTGTCCCTCACCTCCAGGGACAGGAGACAGGCTGCTCCCCCCTCACCTCCAGGGACAGGAGACCAGCTGGTTGTCCCTCACCTCCAGGAACAGGAGACCGGCTGGTTCCCCCTCACCTCCAGGGACAGGAGACTGTCTGCTTCCCCCTCACCTCCAGGGACAGGGACAGGCTGGTTCCCCCTCACCTCCAGGGACAGGAGACAGGCTGCTTCCCCCTCACCTCCAGGGACAGGAGACCGGCTGGTTCCCCCTCACCTCCAGGGACAGGAGACAGGCTGCTTCCCCCTCACCTCCAGGGAAAGGAGACAGGCTGCTCCCCCCTCACCTCCAGGGTCAGGGACAGGAGACTGGCTGCTTCCCCCTCACCTCCAGGGACAGGGACAGGCTGGTTCCCCCTCACCTCCAGGGACAGGAGACAGGCTGCTTCCCCCTCACCTCCAGGGACAGGAGACAGGCTGCTTCCCCCTCACCTCCAGGGACAGGAGACCGGCTGGTTCCCCCTCACCTCCAGGGACAGGAGACCGGCTGGTTCCCCCTCACCTCCAGGAACAGGAGACCGGCTGGTTGTCCCTGACAGGGACAGTCTGGTTCCAGAGAGACAGCGTGTTTGTTTTCCAAATCTCATACTTCCTTCTCACAGCTAAGAGAAGAGTACATCACAAAGCAAACCTCTCCTCAAAGAATGGATCTGATGTAATAGGCAAGGCCAGGAATAAACACAAGGAACTGTACAGTAAAAAAACTGCAGACTTTACTATTAACAAACTGTCCAATTTCATCTGTACAGAACAAACAAACCCAAAAAAAAGAAAAATGGTAACAAAATCCGAACAAGGAAAATGTCCTGTTGACCTGATTCATCTGAATATACAGCATCAACAAAGATGAAAAGCAAAAAGACCATCAGAGATTTGTACACTATTACAAAAACATATTTTTTTTATATCTTAATAATGTGTCATAAGTTTTCTTTTTGACTTTATGAAAATGTCCCACAGACAGTAAAGTACTGATAGATATATAGAATGACTTGACAATATTTAATGCTGTAGCATGAGTGTAAGCTGGTAGAAAACACCATGTTCTACAAACTTGGTTCTTGAAGACTTGTGCTGTCCAAAGATTTAACAGCTTCTAGGGACAAACACCCACCCACACACACACCCACACACACACACACACACCCAGCAACCCACACACAACTTTAGTGTAAGAACCGTGTTTCAGGAGGTGGGAGGAGCCTCCTGCACAGTGGAGGCCCAGTTTGACGCTGATGAACAGGCCTGCCTTCAGAGACAGGAAGCAGAGCAGCAGAGGCCATTTACAAGCAGGAAGTGAGCGAGGCAGCGCCAACACAGCGACACCTGACAGGTGAGATCACTTAACAGCATCAACTAAGAGCACAAACCTGGAGAGATCTGGGCACCCTGCTGCTGGTCAGCCCCGTCCAGGGCCCCGCCACCCTGGAGGCTGAGGTGGAGATGAGCGAGCTGGAGAGACGAGCCCTGCTGGGGAGATACCTCACCAAGGTCACCCTGTTTGTCTCACTACAGTGTCACACGCACACACACAGACACACGCGCACGCGCGCACACGCACACACACACAAACACACACGAACAGCTTCACCATCTTCAGAAAGTCTGGAGTATTTTACACAAACACACACACACGTACATGAGCCAGACATCTAGAATGTCACAGGTCTACTCTTCTCATGGCTTCCTATGGAGCCACATGCATAAAGCCGTCCTTTGTGTATTCATAAGGATCCGCAAGCACAGCCATCCAATCCTGAACGTGCTCAGGAAGCAAAGCAGCCTGTTCACATCCTCCTGTGGTCCCCCCTCACCTCCAGGGACAGGAGACAGGCTGCTCCCCCCTCACCTCCAGGGACAGGAGACAGGCTGCTCCCCCCTCACCTCCAGGGACAGGAGACAGGCTGCTCCCCCCTCACCCCCAGGGACAGGAGACAGGCTGCTCCCCCCTCACCTCCAGGGACAGGAGACAGGCTGCTCCCCCCTCACCTCCAGAGACAGGAGACAGGCTGCTCCCCCCTCACCTCCAGGGACAGGAGACAGGCTGCTCCCCCCTCACCTCCAGGGACAGGAGACAGGCTGCTCCCCCCTCACCTCCAGAGACAGGAGACAGGCTGCTCCCCCCTCATCTCCAGGGACAGGAGACCGGCTGGTTGTCCCTCACCTCCAGGGACAGGAGACAGGCTGCTCCCCCCTCACCTCCAGGGACAGGAGACAGGCTGCTCCCCCCTCACCTCCAGGGACAGGAGACAGGCTGGTTGTCCCTCACCTCCAGGGACAGGAGACAGGCTGGTCCCCCCTCACCTCCAGAGACAGGAGACAGGCTGCTCCCCCCTCACCTCCAGGGACAGGGACAGGAGACAGGCTGGTCTCCCCTCACCTCCAGGGACAGGAGACTGGCTGCTTCCCCCTCACCTCCAGGGACAGGAGACAGGCTGCTCCCCCCTCACCTCCAGGGACAGGAGACCGGCTGGTTGTCCCTCACCTCCAGGGACAGGAGACAGGCTGCTCCCCCCTCACCTCCAGGGACAGGAGACCAGCTGGTTGTCCCTCACCTCCAGGAACAGGAGACCGGCTGGTTCCCCCTCACCTCCAGGGACAGGAGACTGTCTGCTTCCCCCTCACCTCCAGGGACAGGGACAGGCTGGTTCCCCCTCACCTCCAGGGACAGGAGACAGGCTGCTTCCCCCTCACCTCCAGGGACAGGAGACCGGCTGGTTCCCCCTCACCTCCAGGGACAGGAGACAGGCTGCTTCCCCCTCACCTCCAGGGAAAGGAGACAGGCTGCTCCCCCCTCACCTCCAGGGTCAGGGACAGGAGACTGGCTGCTTCCCCCTCACCTCCAGGGACAGGGACAGGCTGGTTCCCCCTCACCTCCAGGGACAGGAGACAGGCTGCTTCCCCCTCACCTCCAGGGACAGGAGACAGGCTGCTTCCCCCTCACCTCCAGGGACAGGAGACCGGCTGGTTCCCCCTCACCTCCAGGGACAGGAGACCGGCTGGTTCCCCCTCACCTCCAGGAACAGGAGACCGGCTGGTTGTCCCTGACAGGGACAGTCTGGTTCCAGAGAGACAGCGTGTTTGTTTTCCAAATCTCATACTTCCTTCTCACAGCTAAGAGAAGAGTACATCACAAAGCAAACCTCTCCTCAAAGAATGGATCTGATGTAATAGGCAAGGCCAGGAATAAACACAAGGAACTGTACAGTAAAAAAACTGCAGACTTTACTATTAACAAACTGTCCAATTTCATCTGTACAGAACAAACAAACCCAAAAAAAAGAAAAATGGTAACAAAATCCGAACAAGGAAAATGTCCTGTTGACCTGATTCATCTGAATATACAGCATCAACAAAGATGAAAAGCAAAAAGACCATCAGAGATTTGTACACTATTACAAAAACATATTTTTTTTATATCTTAATAATGTGTCATAAGTTTTCTTTTTGACTTTATGAAAATGTCCCACAGACAGTAAAGTACTGATAGATATATAGAATGACTTGACAATATTTAATGCTGTAGCATGAGTGTAAGCTGGTAGAAAACACCATGTTCTACAAACTTGGTTCTTGAAGACTTGTGCTGTCCAAAGATTTAACAGCTTCTAGGGACAAACACCCACCCACACACACACCCACACACACACACACACACCCAGCAACCCACACACAACTTTAGTGTAAGAACCGTGTTTCAGGAGGTGGGAGGAGCCTCCTGCACAGTGGAGGCCCAGTTTGACGCTGATGAACAGGCCTGCCTTCAGAGACAGGAAGCAGAGCAGCAGAGGCCATTTACAAGCAGGAAGTGAGCGAGGCAGCGCCAACACAGCGACACCTGACAGGTGAGATCACTTAACAGCATCAACTAAGAGCACAAACCTGGAGAGATCTGCCAAAGGTACGTTAACCTGTCAGAGATCACCTGTCACTCTGTTCCATCAACACCATTCAGTCATGTTTGAATCATCGTTAATGTCTGAGCCTGTTTTAAAACTGCACTCATTAGATTCAGATGGCACCCAGATAACCCTGACTCCTGAACCTGCTGGCCAATCAGATGGCACAACCCCCAGACAACCCTGGCTCCTGAACCTGCTGGCCAATCAGATGGCACAACCCCCAGATAACCCTGACTCCTGAACCTGCTGGCCAATCAGATGGCACAACCCCCAGATAACCCTGACTCCTGAACCTGCTGGCCAATCAGATGGCACAACCCCCAGACAACCCTGGCTCCTGAACCTGCTGGCCAATCAGATGGCACAACCCCCAGACAACCCTGGCTCCTGAACCTGCTGGCCAATCAGATGGCTGAAATGAGGGACATTTAGCAGGCAGGAAGTAAAGGCAACAAGAGCAACATTCACATCAACAAAATGACTCACAAACGTTGACCATTAGTAAACAATAAATAAGGCTAATACCAAACAATATATTCATGAATTAAAAAAAATGTGCAATGGTTCCAGTATCATTTTAAAACAAAATGTTCACATCAGGTACACTATATTACCAAAAGTATTTGGTCACCCATCCAAATGATCAGATGGATAGGTGACCAAATACTTCATAATATAGTGTATCTTTATTTCTTGTTATGTGTGATCGTTTTCCCCCTGAAACCCTCCCTCTGTTCAATCTCCTGATGCTTACTGCTGCCCTCGTGTGGTCACAGACGCACTACACAGCTGAGTGTGGAGGAGTGTGGCCCCCTGGGGGGGGGGGGGAGGAGTGTAGCCCCCTGGGGGGGGGGGGAGGAGTGTAGCCCCCTGGGGGGGGGGGGGGGGGGGGGGGAGTGTGGCCCCCTGGGGAGAGGAGTGTGGGCCCCCCCTGGGGAGAGGAGTGTGGGCCCCCCCTGGGGAGAGGAGTGTGGGCCCCCCCTGGGGAGAGGAGTGTGGCCACCCTGAAACTGAAGTAAATCATTCTAGAGTCGAACTGAAACTGAAGTAAATCGTTCTAGAGTCTAACTGAACCTGGAGTGAATCGTTCTAGAGTCGAACTGAACCTGGAGTGAATCGTTCTAAAGTCGACCTGAACCTGGAGTGAATCGTTCTAGAGTCAAAATGCTTTGAAACGTCCTTAGTACCTGCAGTCCCAGCCCTGAGCTCCTAGCTAACACTCCCTCTACCACAGCTCCTGTGGAATTAGCTTGTCATGCTAACCCACGGCACCACAACAGCCCGTTACCAAGGCAACACGGAGGCGGCAAAACGTTTTGCTCTGCTAGTTCTACCAGTATAGATATAATACATGACTCTGTAGTAACACCTTGTTCCAGTGAGTGTGTGAGTCTGTCTGAACGAGACGCTCAGCCTTCCACCCTTACAGCAGTCCCTGTGGCTGAACACACAGCACATATAGGCAACTTCAAATCTCCTCAACACACCAGCTGGAGGACTTGAAGAGGGAATGGAGAAAATCAATACCATCCATTCACACGTCAAATGCCAGCATGCACACGCACGCACGCACGCACGCACGCACACACACACACACACACACGGCCCAAAGTCTTGGAAAACTGAGATCAGAAGTACGAAAGCTGTTTTCCCTCCCCATGATGCTTTGCGACAAGCACCCCTGGAGGGAGACCCCACAGCAAGCAGACAAGCAGGAAGCAGGAATATTGCATCTGTGATGAGAGGTCCAACAGAACGTCTGCACACACACACAAAAAAAAAAAGGTTCCAAATATTCACAATGAGTAAACAATCGTTCGTGTTGACTCAGACGATGTCCGAGGTCATGTGGTCGCTTTCTCTTCTGTCAGTCAGCCTGTAGGATGGCGAGGGGGGGTGGGGGGGTCCTGGGGTCCTGGGGGGGTTGTTTGCAGTCCCAACACAGCCCACCAACTGCAAAGCTTCGAGTCAAGAACCTGCAAAGTCTCTCTCTGCCTCCCAGCGTGTCTGAGAGGGTCAGAAGACCAAAGATAGAAGGAGCTGAAATATAGAAAAGGGAGGAGGAGGTAAAGGATGAGGAGCTAGGGAGCGAGGGAAGGAGGTGGGAGAGACACTGGGCAGGGCAGAGAGTCTTTCCATGTTGGTGGTTGTTCCAGTTCTTGGTGGGGGGGCCGGGGGCCCTCGGGGGGGCCTCTGGGGGCCAGTCCTCTACCTGTCCTTCAGCTCCTGTGTGACACGCTTGGTGATGCGTCCACACAGCAGGCCCAGCAGGAACAGGATGCTCAC
>CM059290.1:1005000-1065000 GCA_030340665.1 Neosalanx taihuensis
CACCTCAGACCACAGCTCTGTCAGGTTTCCAGCTACATCCCTGCACTCTGGGACCAGGTCCTCCAGGTGGTCCTGCAGACAGTCCAGCTCCTGCAGGTCACATGACAGCAGATCACATGACAGCAGGTCACATGACAGCAGGTCACATGACAGCAGGTCTGTCTATCTGTCTGTCTCTCTGTGTGTCTCTCTGTGTGTCTCTCTGTCTGTCTGTCTGTCTGTCTGTCTCTCTGCCTGTCTGTCTGTCTGTCCTGTCTCACCTGTCCAGTCTCAGTCTTCTCGCTGCACCACTTCCCCAGGTCGGTCATGCAGCGTCTCTGCAGCTCAGGGTCCAGCTTGACGTCCAGCGCCCTCTGGTGGAGGATACGCTGAACCTCTACCTTGCAGTCCCTGGAGAGCTGCGGGGGTGAGGGGGGGAAGGAGAGGGGAGGAGAGGAGAGGGGAGGAGAGGGAGGAGCCAGTGACATCAGTCCTGTGTAAATGATGGATAGTACAGGTAGTGGAGGTTGGTAGGGCAGGATTCACGTTAAGAAAGATTGATCTGCCTGTTTACTGTGTGTACAGCAGTGTGTGTGTGTGTGTGTGTAGAGCAGCGTGTGTGTGTGTGTAGAGCAGCGTGTGTGTGTGTGTGTGTAGAGCAGCGTGTGTGTGTGTGTGTAGAGCAGCGTGTGTGTGTGTGTAGAGCAGCGTGTGTGTGTGTGTGTGTAGAACAGCGTGTGTGTGTGTGTGTGTAGAGCAGCGTGTGTGTGTGTGTAGAGCAGCGTGTGTGTGTGTGTGTGTAGAGCAGTGTGTGTGTGTGTGTGTGTGTAGAGCAGCGTGTGTGTGTGTGTGTGTGTGTGTAGAGCAGCGTGTGTGTGTGTAGAGCAGCGTGTGTGTGTGTCAGGTCCTACCCTCCTCCCCTGCTCCTCAGAGCGGTAGGCATGGCGGTACAGGCAGGAGAACACAGCCCCAGGAGGCATCACCTCGCTGGTCTCGTTCCAGCCGTGTGTGTGGCACAGCCTGGAGGCGTCGCCCTGACACTTCTTATACAGGACAGGGTCCAGCCTGCACATCAACAACACACCTCAACACTGATCCCAGGGGCTCTTCTGATAAACTACACACTGGTTCAACATGGGCATGTGTGTGTGTGTGTGTCTGGCTGTGTGTGTGTGTCTGGTTGTGTGTGTGTGTCTGGCTGTGTGTGTGTCTGACTGTGTGTGTGTGTCTGGTTGTGTGTGTGTCTGGCTGTGTGTGTGTGTGTGTCTGGTTGTGTGTGTGTATGTGTGTGTGTATCTGGCTGTGTGTGTGTGTATCTGGCTGTGTATCTGGTTGTGTGTGTGTGTTTTCCACTCACTTCCAGTCTCTGGCGATGAAGTACTGCAGTTCCAGCAGTCTGTGCTCACAGTCCTCCAGCATCTTATCAGTGTACAGGTGCTCCATGAGACACGACAGGATCCTGCACACACACGCACACGCACACGCACACACACAATGCCATGTTCAGGAGCTGGTGCGTCAAAAAAATGTGAAGCTACAAGGCTCTAGCAGACAGACAGACACACAGACAGCTGACCAGACAAACAGGCAGACAGAAAGCTGACCAGACAGACAGCTGACCAGACAGACACACAGCTGACCAGACAGACAGCTGACAAGACAGACAGCTGACAAGACCGACAGCTGACCAGACAGACAGCTGACCAGACAGACACACAGCTGACCAGACAGACACACAGCTGACCAGACAGACAGCTGACAAGACCGACAGCATACCAGACAGACAGCTGACAAGACAGGCAGACAGAAAGCTGACCAGACAGACAGCTGACCAGACCGACAGCTGACAAGACAGGCAGACAGACAGTTGACCAGACAGGCAGGCAGAAAGATAGCTGACCAGACAGAGAGACAGACAGATAGCTGACCAGACAGACAGATAGACAGATAGCTGACCAGACAGACAGGCAGACAGATAGCTGACCAGACAGACAGATAGACAGACAGCTGACCAGACAGACAGACAGCTGACCAGACAGACAGATAGACAGACAGCTGACCAGACAGACAGATAGACAGACAGCTGACCAGACAGACAGACAGCTGACCAGACAGACAGATAGACAGACAGCTGACCAGACAGACAGATAGACAGACAGCTGACCAGACAGACAGACAGCTGACCAGACAGACAGATAGACAGATAGCTGACCAGACAGACAGACAGCTGACCAGACAGACAGGTGTGGCCAGACAGAGTAGGGGAGGTCACTCACATGGGGTCTCCATTGCGGATGTGTTTGCAGGCGGTCTGGATGACCGACTCACAGGCCTCGTTCAGGGCCCGGTCGATCCTGTAGTCTGCCCCTGGGTCAGCTTCCTGGATCAGGCTCTGGAGCTGAGGAATAACATGTGCACCCCTCATCACTGACCACACCCCTCTACACTGACCACACCCCTCAACACTGACCACACCCCTCTACACTGACCACACCCCTCTACACTGACCACACCCCTCTACACTGACCACACCCCTCATCACTGACCACACCCCTCTACACTGACCACACCCCTCTACACTGACCACACCCCTCATCACTGACCACACCCCTCTACACTGACCACACCCCTCTACACTGACCACACCCCTCTACACTGACCACACCCCTCAACACTGACCACACCCCTCTACACTGACCACACCCCTCTACACTGACCACACCCCTCAACACTGACCACACCCCTCTACACTGACCACACCCCTCTACACTGACCACACCCCTCAACACTGACCACACCCCTCTACACTGACCACACCCCTCTACACTGACCACACCCCTCTACACTGACCACACCCCTCTACACTGACCACACCCCTCTACACTGACCACACCCCTCTACACTGACCACACCCCTCTACACTGACCACACCCCTCTACACTGACCACACCCCTCATCACTGACCACACCCCTCATCACTGACCAAACCCCTCATCACTGACCACACCCCTCTACACTGACCACACCCCTCTACACTGACCACACCCCTCAACACTGACCACACCCCTCTACACTGACCACACCCCTCTACACTGACCACACCCCTCATCACTGACCACACCCCTCATCACTGACCACACCCCTCTACACTGACCACACCCCTCTACACTGACCACACCCCTCATCACTGACCACACCCCTCTACACTGACCACACCCCTCTACACTGACCACACCCCTCATCACTGACCACACCCCTCTACACTGACCACACCCCTCTACACTGACCACACCCCTCTACACTGACCACACCCCTCTACACTGACCACACCCCTCTACACTGACCACACCCCTCAACACTGACCACACCCCTCTACACTGACCACACCCCTCTACACTGACCACACCCCTCTACACTGACCACACCCCTCTACACTGACCACACCCCTCAACACTGACCACACCCCTCTACACTGACCACACCCCTCTACACTGACCACACCCCTCAACACTGACCACACCCCTCTACACTGACCACACCCCTCTACACTGACCACACCCCTCAACACTGACCACACCCCTCAACACTGACCACACCCCTCAACACTGACCACACCCCTCTACACTGACCACACCCCTCTACACTGACCACACCCCTCTACACTGACCACACCCCTCATCACTGACCACACCCCTCTACACTGACCACACCCCTCTACACTGACCACACCCCTCAACACTGACCACACCCCTCAACACTGACCACACCCCTCTACACTGACCACACCCCTCTACACTGACCACACCCCTCAACACTGACCACACCCCTCTACACTGACCACACCCCTCTACACTGACCACACCCCTCTACACTGACCACACCCCTCTACACTGACCACACCCCTCAACACTGACCACACCCCTCTACACTGACCACACCCCTCTACACTGACCACACCCCTCAACACTGACCACACCCCTCTACACTGACCACACCCCTCTACACTGACCACACCCCTCAACACTGACCACACCCCTCAACACTGACCACACCCCTCAACACTGACCACACCCCTCTACACTGACCACACCCCTCTACACTGACCACACCCCTCTACACTGACCACACCCCTCTACACTGACCACACCCCTCAACACTGACCACACCCCTCAACACTGGCAGTGGGGGTACTCACGGCGCTCTGGCAGAGGGTGTCGATGGCTCCTGCGTTTCCCCGGCCCACCTTCATCAGGCAGTGCAGGGTGCGGCCCTTGCGGTGGAGGCCGGAGCAGTGGGCCTCTATCTCCCCCCGACACTGCAGCACGATCTCAGGGCTCAGGGAGAAGTCCTCCATCAGCATCCTCCTGTAGTCCAGCATCTCTCCCTGACACTCCCCGCTCACCAGACGCCCTGGGGGGGACAGAGAGACACAGAGACAGAGACAAAGAGAGACACACAGAGAGACACACAGAGAGACACACAGAGACAGAGAGAGACACACAGAGAGACACACAGAGACAGAGAGAGACACACAGAGACAGAGAGACACACAGAGACACAGAGAGACACACAGAGAGAGACACAGAGAGACACACAGAGACAGTGAGACACAGAGAGAGACACAGAGAGAGAGAGACACAGAGAGACACAGAGAGAGACACAGAGAGAGAGAGACACAGAGAGACACAGAGAGAGAGACACAGAGAGAGAGAGACACAGAGAGACACAGAGAGACACAGAGACAGTGAGACACACAGAGAGACACATAGAGACAGTGAGACACAGAGAGACACACAGAGAGAGAGACACAGAGAGACACACAGAGACAGTGAGACACAGAGAGACACACAGAGACAGAGACACAGAGAGACTTCTCTCAGACTTCTTTAACAGCATGTGGTGTGAAGCTGTAACAAAGTCCTAAAGAAAAAAACCCCCAACAAGAACAGAAATAAGGGACAGGAAGTCACCTCTGTGGACAGCTGACTCCAGGCAGAGCAGCAGGTAGGACAGACGGGCCTCTCTGGCTCTGGGCAGGTTGGTGTCCAGGTTACAGCGGTACTTCCTCAGGTCAGACTTGCAGGCCTTAGCCAGGGAGTAGCTGACCTTGTAGTCCTGAGCTATGAGCTTCTGCCTGGTGGTGAGAGCCTCCCTGCACTGAGAGAGAGAAGAGCCAGGCTGAACACCAGGCTGAACACCAGGCTGAGCACCAGGCTGAACACCAGGCTGAACACCAGGCTGAGCACCATGCTGAACACCAGGCTGAGCACCAGGCTGAACACCAGGCTGAGCACCAGGCTGAGCACCAGGCTGAGCACCAGGCTGAACACCAGGCTGAGCACCAGGCTGAGCACCATGCTGAACACCAGGCTGAGCACCAGGCTGAGCACCAGGCTGAACACCAGGCTGAACACCAGGCTGAACACCAGGCTGAGCACCAGGCTGAACACCAGGCTGAACACCATGTCAGAGTGTTACTGTAATCCCACTCACCCGTTCAGACATGGCTTCCTCAAACTTGTGGTTGAAGAGACACTTGTACACTCTGCCTTCTCCTGCTGGGGTCTGAAACACAAAGATACACATCAACCCTGGACCAGGACCAGTCTACATCTGGAACAGGACCAGTCTACACCTGGACCAGGACCAGTCTACATCTGGAACAGGACCAGTCTACACCTGGACCAGGACCAGTCTACATCTGGAACAGGACCAGTCTACACCTGGAGCCAGGACCAGTCTACATCTGGAGCCAGGACCAGTCTACATCTGGAACAGGACCAGTCTACACCTGGAACCAGGACCAGTCTACATATGGAGCAGGACCAGTCTACATCTGGAGCAGGACCAGTCTACACCTAGACCCAGGACCAGTCTATATCTGGACCCAGGACCAGTCTACATCTGATGCAGGACCAGTCTACACCTGGACCCAGGACCAGTCTACATCTGGACCCAGGACCAGTCTACATCTGGACCAGGACCAGTCTACATCTGGACCAGGAATAGTCTACCCTGTACCCAGTACCAGGTGTGTGTGTCCTGCAGTACCAGGTGTGTGTGTCCTGCAGTACCAGGTGACGCTCTCTCTCCACTCACGTTTTCACAGAAGTGTTCTCGGTCCTCCCTGCAGGAGAAGTACAGGTATCGATCCAGGTGGAAGTCATCAGAGGACAGCTCAGCCACGCGCATGATGGACTTCTTACAGTCGTCCCTGATGGTGTGAGCGCCTGGCTGCTCCTCAGCCTCATGCACCAGGGCCTTCTCCAGGCAGGCGATCACCTCCCCCTGGGAGTGCAGGTCCTGGGAGCAGGAGCAGGATAGGAGGGGGGGGTTAGGTTACAGGGATGCTCATTATTAAGATGATGCTGTAAGTTTCCTTTTTTTGCTGTATGTTTTTCATGAGCACTCCTAGCTTAGTGGTTAGAGTCACTGCCTGATGGGGATGTTCTGTTCTGGCACATCAAAGGCGTCAATCACTAATCTACCAAGCGCTCATTCTGATATACCAGCCATGAATAAGGCCCCATTAGCAGCTGTGTTGGAGGGGTGAGACTGTCTGATGTGCTGCCTCTCTAGTGGAGCGTAAACAGAGGTGGACCTCAGACCTCTGACTTCAGACCTCTGACCTTGGAACAGCAGCACCTCCTGCAGACACACCCTAAACAATCCAACCAATCAGAGAGCAGCAAACATAAGCCAGAGGGATACCCTGACCTCTGACCTCTAAACACGCACACACTCATTCCTGCTGAAAGCTTTCCCTCACTGTTCTAATCCACTGTGACCAATGACTGGTATGAGAAAAATGTATGTTTACTCTGAATCGATCAATCCTACAGTTAGAGCCAGCCTTCTGCTGGTACACCAGTTAGAGCCAGCCTTCTGCTGGTACACCAGTTAGAGCCAGCCTTCTGCTGGTACACCAGTTAGAGCCAGCCTTCTGCTGGTACACCAGTTAGAGCCAGCCTTCTGCTGGTACACCAGTTAGAGCCAGCCTTCTGCTGGTACACCAGTTAGAGCCAGCCTTCTGCTGGTACACCAGTTAGAGCCAGCCTCCTGCTGGTACACCAGTTAGAGCCTGCCTTCTGCTGGTACACCAGTTAGAGCCAGCCTCCTGCTGGTACACCAGTTAGAGCCTGCCTTCTGCTGGTACACCAGTTAGAGCCAGCCTTCTGCTGGTACACCAGTTAGAGCCAGCCTTCTGCTGGTACACCAGTTAGAGCCTGCCTTCTGCTGGTACTACAGTTAGAGCCAGCCTCCTGCTGGTACACCAGTTAGAGTCAGCCTTCTGCTGGTACACCAGTTAGAGCCTGTCTTCTGCTGGTACACCAGTTAGAGCCTGCCTTCTGCTGGTACACCAGTTAGAGCCTGCCTTCTGCTGGTACACCAGTTAGAGCCAGCCTTCTGCTGGTACACCAGTTAGAGCCTGTCTTCTGCTGGTACACCAGTTAGAGCCTGCCTTCTGCTGGTACACCAGTTAGAGCCAGCCTTCTGCTGGTACACCAGTTAGAGCCAGCCTCCTGCTGGTACACCAGTTAGAGCCTGTCTTCTGCTGGTACACCAGTTAGAGCCAGCCTTCTGCTGGTACACCAGTTAGAGCCAGCCTTCTGCTGGTACACCAGTTAGAGGCTACCTTGTCCCCGGTGCTGATGCTGCCACAGTGCAGGGTGTTGATGTCCTCGCGACACTTGTCCATGAAGCCACAGATGAGACGAAAGTTGCTGAAGATGATGGTGGCCATCTTGGTGATGTACTGGTTACAGTGGTACTCTGTGATGTTGCTGCGGTGATCCACCAGACAGGATACCAGGTACCCCTTCCCCCTCTCCTCCACCGCACACTCCTTAATCTGGGGGGGGGGTGCAGAGCATACATCACACACGGCCCAGGTGACGCCCAGGTGACGCCCAGGTGACAGTTTGGTGCAGACTGAACCTCACCTCTGGGATGGTGGTCTTGCAAACCTCCACAGCCACAGACTCAAACTTGGGGTCAGTGGTCAGGTTCAGCTTGTAGTTCCAGAGGAGCTGCAGAAACGTTAAACATTAAACAGAACAGAGGAACACATGAAGACACCCAGTGTCAGTCTGTCACCAAACCACTTCAGAGGGCATTTCATTAAGATGCTTTTAAAAACCAAAACTACAGGTTTTGACAAAGCAAGCAAACTGCAGAATGAACTGACAGCATATTTGGCTCTGAATTCAAATAATCTCTGACGGACAACTTCCCAAACGTAGCTGACAGGGATGTTAAGAGGAGTGGAGGAGTTTAAACACTTACATGGCTGCAGTCAGCAGCAATCTCTGGCTCCTGCAAGGAGGGAGGGAGGGAGGGAGGGAGGGAGGGAGGGAGGGAGGGAGGGAGGGAGGGAGGTTAGTCAATGTGGGTGTATTGATGACATTTACTGTAAAAGCCAAAAGATGTTCTGATCTGTCAGTGAAACATACAACACATAAGTTCATCAGATTCTCCTCACAGGAGCAGATTCTCTGTCTCATCCTGGTCAACATGTGCAGTAAACACCCCCCCCCCCAGCAGTAAACATGTAGGAGCCTCTCAGCCCCCCCCCCCAGCAGTAAACATGTAGGAGCCTCTCAGCCCCCCCCCCAGCAGTAAACATGTAGGAGCCTCTCAGCCCCCCCCCCCCAGCAGTAAACATGTAGCCTCTCAGCCCCCCCCCCCAGCAGTAAACATGTAGGAGCCTCTCAGCCCCCCCCCCCCAGCAGTAAACATGTAGCCTCTCAGCCCCCCCCCCAGCAGTAAACATGTAGGAGCCTCTCAGCCCCCCCCAGCAGTAAACATGTAGGAGCCTCTCAGCCCCCCCCCAGCAGTAAACATGTAGCCTCTCAGCCCCCCCCCCCCCAGCAGTAAACATGTAGGAGCCTCTCAGCCCCCCCCCCAGCAGTAAACATGTAGGAGCCTCTTCCCCCCCAGCAGTAAACATGTAGGAGCCTCTCAGCCCCCCCCCCCAGCAGTAAACATGTAGGAGCCTCTTCCCCCCCAGCAGTAAACATGTAGGAGCCTCTTCCCCCCCAGCAGTAAACACCTCCACAATCTGAGCCACATAATAGGCAGTAAAGATGGCGAGCACTTGTCAAAGCAATCAACAAGCTGGTGTTTTACTGAGCTCCAACATAGCTGACCCACCTCCCTCCTGAACTGACCTCCGAGTCTACGACCACCAAACAGACACCAGCCGACCCCACAGCCAGACCACACTGTCCCCTCACTGTCCCCTGACAGCCAGACCTCACTGTCCCCTGACAGCCAGACCACACTGTCCCCACTCTGTCCCCTCACTGTCCCCCCACAGCCAGACCACACTGTCCCCTCACTGTCCCCTGACAGCCAGACCACACTGTCCCCTCACTGTCCCCTCACAGCCAGACCACACTGTCCCCTCACTGTCCCCCCACAGCCAGACCTCACTGTCCCCTCACTGTCCCCTCACTGTCCCCTCACAGCCAGACCTCACTGTCCCCTCACAGCCAGACCACACTGTCCCCCCACTGTCCCCTCACAGCCAGACCACACTGTCCCCCCACTGTCCCCTCACAGCCAGACCACACTGTCCCCTGACAGCCAGACCTCACTGTCCCCTCACTGTCCCCTGACAGCCAGACCACACTGTCCCCTCACTGTCCCCCCACAGCCAGACCTCACTGTCCCCTCACTGTCCCCTCACAGCCAGACCTCACTGTCCCCTCACAGCCAGACCACACTGTCCCCCCACTGTCCCCTCACAGCCAGACCACACTGTCCCCTGACAGCCAGACCACACTGTCCCCACTCTGTCCCCTCACTGTCCCCCCACAGCCAGACCACACTGTCCCCTCACTGTCCCCTCACAGCCAGACCTCACTGTCCCCTCACTGTCCCCTCACTGTCCCCTCACAGCCAGACCTCACTGTCCCCTCACTGTCCCCTCACAGCCAGACCACACTGTCCCCTCACTGTCCCCTCACAGCCAGACCACACTGTCCCCTCACTGTCCCCTCACAGCCAGACCACACTGTCCCCTGACAGCCAGACCACACTGTCCCCACTCTGTCCCCTCACTGTCCCCTCACAGCCAGACCACACTGTCCCCTCACTGTCCCCTCACTGTCCCCACACTGTCCCCACACTGTCCCCTCACTGTCCCCCCACTGTCCCCACACTGTCCCCTCACTGTCCCCCCACTGTCCCCACACTGTCCCCACACTGTCCCCTCACTGTCCCCACACTGTCCCCTCACTGTCCCCTCACTGTCCCCACACTGTCCCCACACTGTCCCCTCACTGTCCCCACACTGTCCCCTCACTGTCCCCTCACTGCCCCCTCACTGCCAGACCACACTGTCCCCTGACAGCCAGACCACACTGTCCCCTCTCTGTCCCCTGACAGCCAGACCACACTGTCCCCTCACTGTCCCCTCACAGCCAGACCACACTGTCCTCTCACAGCCAGACCACACTGTCCCCTCACTGTCGCTTCAGCTAACCCTTCCCTCTCAAACACATCCAGAGAGGATACATGTCTAGAGAGGGGGGGGGGAGAGACAGAGGGAGAAAGAGAAAGAGGGGTGAGAGGCAGAGGGTGACAAAGAGAGAGGTGTGTGTGAGAGAGAGAGAGAGAGAGAGAGAGAGAGAGAGAGAGAGAGAGAGAGAGAGACAGAGACAAGGAGAAGGACTATATAAGTAACCCAGTCATTTCCGTAGACATCATGGGTCCTGCACTTCATTAGGCCTAACGAGGGGCTCGTGGTGGCCTGATGATCTGCTGAGGTATGGAGCTTCCTCTATACCAGGGGTCTCCAATCCTGGTCCTCGAGGGGCCGCTGTCCTGACAGTTTTAGATGTTTCCCTGCTCCAGCACACCTCCACAGAGCTTGATAACGACGCTTCTTCATTAGAATCAGGTGTGCTGGAGCAGGGAAACATCTAAAACCTTCAGGACTGGGGCTCTCGAGAACCAGGGCTGGCCACCCCTGCTCTATACTGTGGGAGCCTGGCTAACATGCTGATGAATGGATAAGAGAATCTGCTAAATGACTACATGTAATGGTAATGTGCACGCCTTTAACCACCAACCCTGTCATCACTGTACAGGACCTACAGTGAATAGGAACTCTGGCCTACACAGCCTGGAAGCTGTACATCTGTGACTCAAATCACTGTTCAGAAGTCATTTAATGACTGAAAGGATCACTTAAACTGCCTACAGGGTACTCTGCTGGCTAACTAAGTCTAAATGTGTTGTTGACTTCCAGAGACGTCTCTTTCTGCAGTCATGCATTTCCTCCGTTTAGCTTCAACATAGAATCAACACAGGAAGCCACAGTCAGCCAAGACCTTCTCCACCCTGCTTTAAGACAAACCACGTCAACAAAGCCACAACTGCCAGGAGGAGCAGGGACATCGGAGAGGCTGGAAGGCAGAGAAACTCTGTCTAAACCAGGGAACCCTCCTCCACTGCCAGCCCAGGTCCCAGACACGGTCCCTGGCACCAGGGGTGGGGGAGGCACTAACATGGCCCTGGAAACTAATCATTCAGAACATCTGCCCACATTAAAAACAAGGGATGTAACTGTTCAAAGCCTTTAAGGTTTGCCTGGATAGATCTTTAACTGTAAAAGCTGTAAGCACTCTTCACTACAGCCATGTTTAAATGTTGATTTGTGGTGCCTGCCTTAAGTGTGTGAACTTGTTCATCTGAATGCTCTTATAGCTCTTCTCTTGGCACTTATTGGTTCTCATGATGTACGTTTCATCATCTATAAACCTGCCATGTGTGGGGTCTATGTGTATATTGTCTCCATAACTGCTAAGAAACATCTTTGAGTTAGACCCTGAGACAACACATCTTATGACCCCTGAATTATAGATGAGATGATCCTGCTAACAAAACAATTCAAGAAGGACATTAGTCACAGCTTAAGACGGATCACTGCTCTTCACTTGTACAGGAACAACAGACACTTTAACAAGACAACTGATGTTAATATGCTCCAGTCAAACATGCCAAGAGTTCATTTTGGCATCATATTTTTCATATTTCTTAAGCAAGAAGTTAAGCAGCTTCCTTATTTTCTAGCTAGGCTGAGTAATTCTTCCATGGACAGTAGCTAAACTAGTTATCTTGACTCCTGGGACACCACCTGGAATAAAAATACTAGATTAAGATTGTTAGAGACTATTAAAAGACTGAACTTTCCTAAAATAACATCATGCCAAAGTGAACTACGAGGTTACTGTTGTGACAGTAACAAAGCTAATTCCATCATCCATCTGGTTCCCGTTAGCCCGCAGGATGAGCCAGCTGACCGGGGCTCAGCAGTCTGGTCCCCCCACAGAAGAGCAGGATGGCGTCTTCAGATCCAGCTCACCTCCCCCTCCTCTCCTGGAGGTTCTCTTCTCCAGAACCACCCACATCCACCTAGAACTACCCAGATCCACCCAGAATCGTCCAGATCCACCCAGAATCATCTAGAACCACCTAGAATCATCCAGATCCACCCTGAACCCCCTCACCTCCTTCCTCTCCTGGAGACACTCCAGCACCGCCAGGTTGTTGGTCCAGTAGTCTTTAGGACACAGTCTGGTCAGGTCTTCTCTACAGACCGGCTCCTCCGCCAGCTTCCAGACCGTCGTACGCGGCTTGCGGACAGACGAGGCCGCGGCTACTGAAGTCTTATCAGCGGCCGCAGCGTTTGCAGCAACCGGGGAAACTCCGACTTGTTTTGGGGCAAAAACATCCGCACTGACCGCAGGTTTGGAGACAACATTGCTCTGAAATTTCTCTCCTCTGACGGGATGCACGAACAAAAGGATGGATGTGAAAAGCAGCAGAGGAACACGTCTACAAGCCGCCATCTTCGAATCTCTGGGCTGGCTGGAGAGCTGCTAGCTCACTCTGCTGGCAGCATAGATATACACGATGTAGATTGGAGTCTCTATAGAAGTACATCTAGACTGGAGTCTATAGATATACACGTTCTAGACTGGAGTTTCTATAGAAGTACATCTAGACTGGAGTCTCTATAGATATACACGTTTTAGACTGGAGTCTCCATAGATGTACATCTAGACTGGAGTCTCTATAGATGTACATCTAGACTGGAGTACATCTAGACTGGAGTCTCTATAGATGTTATCTAGACTGGAGTCTCTATAGATATACACATTCTAGACTGGAGTCTCTATAGATATACACGTTCTAAACTGGAGTCTCTATAGTTGTACATGTTCTAGACTGGAGTGTCTATAGATATACACGTTCTAGACTGGAGTCGCTATAGATGTACACGTTCTAGACTGGAGTCGCTATAGATGTACACGTTCTAGACTGGAGTCGCTATAGATGTACACGTTCTAGACTGGAGTCGCTATAGATGTACACGTTCTAGACTGGAGTCTCTATAGATGTACACGTTCTAGACTGGAGTCTCTATAGATGTACACGTTCTAGACTGGAGTCGCTATAGATGTACACGTTCTAGACTGGAGTCGCTATAGATGTACACGTTCTAGACTGGAGTCTCCCTCACTTCCAGTAGTCTGTGTGTAAATAATATACTGAGCCAAGTACCCAACAGGAATTCTTTGTTTTCTTTTTCACATGAAGAAATAAATGTGACTTGACAGGAACATTTTAACAGAACTTCATATCTCAATACTGAATATGAGTATAATAATCTGACTGTAAATTCCTATCGTAAATTACATTCAAATATAAAAATTAATGCTCATGTTGAATTGAATGTCTCTACTTACAAGAATTAACTCAAACTGTTATGGATTAAACAATGAGCTGATTGAAACACTGAATCAACCCTTAAATGATAAAACTGTTAAATTGTTACTGTTTAATAGCAGTGACCCCCTCCTCCTTCCCAGAATCCTCCAGGCTGTTAGAGATGGAACATCCTGGTTCAGTCACTGTCGCTGTTACTGTCTGACCCCACATAGCAGCCATCAGTCCCCAAGCCCTCCACGAACCAGACACCTGAGCACGCGCGCACACACACACACACACACACACACACACACACACACACACACACACACACACACACACACACACACACACACACACACACACACACATCAGAGATTATAATAATAAATAACATTTAAAAATAATATTTTTAATTAATGCTTTGTTTCAGAAGTGGAAGTGACAAGCATTCAAAGCCCTACCATTACACATTCCATCAATCCCACTGTGTTTTACCATTACATCAATCTACCATCAATGTGTACAAACCAGTATGTGTACCATACTGTACACACATACATACCACTTCCAACTGAACCACTTGGAGTTATACTCTCATCCTCAAAGTGGTCAAAGTCCAGACTAACAAAGTTACTCTGTAAAAACAAAACAAAAAGAAATAGCCACTTAAGGAAATAAAACTCCTGATTTAATGTTGCCATTTGAAAACATTTTCACCTACATTTCTTCCACAGCTTTAATGAAAGTGATGTGGTGGAGCGCTGTTCTCTAAACAGCAGTTTGTTACCTTTCTCTTGAGGAGGGTACCCCAATCTTTTCTCTCTCTCTTTACCAGCGTGATGACTGGCTCATTAGACTTCATTTCCCATGAGCACCTGTCTGCCGCCACCGGGAGGAGGAGCTCCAGGTCGGCATGGTAACCACTGTTGTTCACTCGGCCCCTACAAAAAATACATCCATAAATCTGGAAACGATTACCTATGAGTTCCATGTTCATGAACTGAAGGGTAATTATAGCAGATGTACAATCTGACTGAGCATCATTAACATTTAGTCATTTAGCAGAAACTCTTATCCAGACACACCTATCCAGACGCTCTTATCCAGACGCTCTTATCCAGACGCTCTTATCCAGACGCTCTTATCCAGACACACCTATCCAGACGCTCTTATCCAGACGCTCTTATCCAGACACACCTATCCAGACGCTCTTATCCAAACACACCTATCCAGACGCTCTTATCCAGACGCTCTTATCCAGACGCTCCTATCCAGACGCTCTTATCCAGACGCTCCTATCCAGACTCTTTTATCCAGACGCTCTTATCCAGACGCTCTTATCTAGACACACCTATCCAGACGCTCCTATCCAGACTCTTTTATCCAGACGCTCCTATCCAGACGCTCTTATCCAGACGCTCCTATCCAGACTCTTTTATCCAGACGCTCCTATCCAGACGCTCTTATCCAGACGCTCCTATCCAGACGCTCTTATCCAGACGCTCTTATCCAGATGCTCTTATCCAGACGCTCTTATCCAGACGCTCTTATCCAGACGCTCTTATCTAGACGCTCCTATCCAGACTCTTTTATCCAGACGCTCTTATCCAGACGCTCTTATCTAGACACACCTATCCAGACGCTCTTATCCAAACACACCTATCCAGACGCTCTTATCCAGACGCTCTTATCCAGACGCTCTTATCCAGACGCTCTTATCCAGACGCTCCTATCCAGACGCTCCTATCCAGACGCTCTTATCCAGACGCTCTTATCCAGACGCTCTTATCCAGACGCTCCTATCCAGACGCTCCTATCCAGACGCTCTTATCCAGACGCTCTTATCAAGACACCTATCCAGACGCTCTTATCCAGACGCTCTTATCCAAACACACCTATCCAGACTCTCTTATCCAGACGCTCTTATCAAGACGCTCTTATCCAGACGCTCCTATCCAGACGCTCTTATCCAGACGCTCTTATCAAGACACCTATCCAGACGCTCTTATCCAGACGCTCTTATCCAGACGCTCTTATCCAGACGCTCTTATCCAGACGCTCTTATCCAGACGCTCCTATCCAGACGCTCCTATCCAGACGCTCTTATCCAGACGCTCTTATCCAGACGCTCTTATCCAGACGCTCTTATCCAGACGCTCTTATCCAGACGCTCTTATCAAGACGCTCTTATCAAGACGCTCCTATCCAGACGCTCTTATCCAGACGCTCTTATCCAGACGCTCTTATCCAGACGCTCTTATCCAGACGCTCTTATCAAGACGCTCTTATCCAGACGCTCTTATCAAGACGCTCTTATCCAGACGCTCTTATCCAGACACACCTATCCAGACGCTCTTATCCAGACGCTCTTATCCAGACGCTCTTATCCAGACGCTCTTATCCAGACACACCTATCCAGACGCTCTTATCCAAACACACCTATCCAGACGCTCTTATCCAGACGCTCTTATCCAGACGCTCCTATCCAGACGCTCTTATCCAGACGCTCCTATCCAGACTCTTTTATCCAGACGCTCTTATCCAGACGCTCTTATCTAGACACACCTATCCAGACGCTCCTATCCAGACTCTTTTATCCAGACGCTCCTATCCAGACGCTCTTATCCAGACGCTCCTATCCAGACTCTTTTATCCAGACGCTCCTATCCAGACGCTCTTATCCAGACGCTCCTATCCAGACGCTCTTATCCAGACGCTCTTATCCAGATGCTCTTATCCAGACGCTCTTATCCAGACGCTCTTATCCAGACGCTCTTATCTAGACGCTCCTATCCAGACTCTTTTATCCAGACGCTCTTATCCAGACGCTCTTATCTAGACACACCTATCCAGACGCTCTTATCCAAACACACCTATCCAGACGCTCTTATCCAGACGCTCTTATCCAGACGCTCTTATCCAGACGCTCTTATCCAGACGCTCCTATCCAGACGCTCCTATCCAGACGCTCTTATCCAGACGCTCTTATCCAGACGCTCTTATCCAGACGCTCCTATCCAGACGCTCCTATCCAGACGCTCTTATCCAGACGCTCTTATCAAGACACCTATCCAGACGCTCTTATCCAGACGCTCTTATCCAAACACACCTATCCAGACTCTCTTATCCAGACGCTCTTATCAAGACGCTCTTATCCAGACGCTCCTATCCAGACGCTCTTATCCAGACGCTCTTATCAAGACACCTATCCAGACGCTCTTATCCAGACGCTCTTATCCAGACGCTCTTATCCAGACGCTCTTATCCAGACGCTCCTATCCAGACGCTCCTATCCAGACGCTCTTATCCAGACGCTCTTATCCAGACGCTCTTATCCAGACGCTCTTATCCAGACGCTCTTATCCAGACGCTCTTATCAAGACGCTCTTATCAAGACGCTCCTATCCAGACGCTCTTATCCAGACGCTCTTATCCAGACGCTCTTATCCAGACGCTCTTATCCAGACGCTCTTATCAAGACGCTCTTATCCAGACGCTCTTATCAAGACGCTCTTATCCAGACGCTCTTATCCAGACACACCTATCCAGACGCTCTTATCAAGACGCTCCTATCCAGACGCTCTTATCCAGACGCTCTTATCAAGACGCTCTTATCCAGACGCTCTTATCCAGACGCTCTTATCAAGACGCTCTTATCCAGACGCTCTTATCAAGACGCTCTTATCCAGACGCTCTTATCCAGACACACCTATCCAGACGCTCTTATCAAGACGCTCTTATCCAGACGCTCTTATCAAGACGCTCTTATCCAGACGCTCCTATCCAGACGCTCTTATCAAGACGCTCTTATCAAGACACCTATCCAGACGCTCTTATCAAGACGCTCTTATCCAGACGCTCTTATCCAGACGCTCTTATCCAGACGCTCTTATCCAGACGCTCTTATCCAGACGCTCTTATCCAGACACACCTATCCAGACGCTCTTATCAAGACGCTCTTATCCAGACGCTCTTATCAAGACGCTCTTATCCAGACGCTCCTATCCAGACGCTCTTATCAAGACGCTCTTATCCAGACACACCTATCCAGACGCTCTTATCAAGACCCTCTTATCCAGACGCTCTTATCAAGACGCTCCTATCCAGACGCTCTTATCCAGACGCTCTTATCCAGACACACCTATCCAGACGCTCTTATCAAGACGCTCTTATCCAGACGCTCTTATCAAGACGCTCCTATCCAGACGCTCTTATCAAGACGCTCTTATCCAGACGCTCTTATCCAGACACACCTATCCAGACGCTCTTATCAAGACGCTCTTATCCAGACGCTCTTATCAAGACACCTATCCAGACGCTCTTATCCAGACGCTCTTATCCAGACACCTATCCAGACGCTCTTATCCAGACGCTCTTATCCAGACGCTCTTATCAAGACGCTCCTATCCAGACTCTCTTATCCAGACGCTCTTATCAAGACGCTCTTATCCAGACGCTCCTATCCAGACGCTCTTATCCAGACGCTCTTATCAAGACACCTATCCAGACGCTCTTATCCAGACGCTCTTATCCAGACGCTCTTATCCAGACGCTCTTATCCAGACGCTCTTATCCAGACGCTCCTATCCAGACGCTCCTATCCAGACGCTCTTATCCAGACGCTCTTATCCAGACGCTCTTATCCAGACGCTCTTATCAAGACGCTCTTATCCAGACGCTCTTATCCAGACGCTCTTATCAAGACGCTCTTATCAAGACGCTCCTATCCAGACGCTCTTATCCAGACGCTCTTATCCAGACGCTCCTATCCAGACGCTCCTATCCAGACGCTCTTATCCAGACGCTCTTATCAAGACGCTCTTATCAAGACGCTCTTATCAAGACGCTCCTATCCAGACGCTCTTATCAAGACGCTCTTATCCAGACGCTCTTATCCAGACGCTCTTATCAAGACGCTCTTATCCAGACGCTCTTATCAAGACGCTCTTATCCAGACGCTCTTATCCAGACACACCTATCCAGACGCTCTTATCAAGACGCTCTTATCCAGACGCTCTTATCAAGACGCTCTTATCCAGACGCTCCTATCCAGACGCTCTTATCAAGACGCTCTTATCAAGACACCTATCCAGACGCTCTTATCAAGACGCTCTTATCCAGACGCTCTTATCCAGACGCTCTTATCCAGACGCTCTTATCCAGACGCTCTTATCCAGACGCTCTTATCCAGACACACCTATCCAGACGCTCTTATCAAGACGCTCTTATCCAGACGCTCTTATCAAGACGCTCTTATCCAGACGCTCCTATCCAGACGCTCTTATCAAGACGCTCTTATCCAGACACACCTATCCAGACGCTCTTATCAAGACCCTCTTATCCAGACGCTCTTATCAAGACGCTCCTATCCAGACGCTCTTATCCAGACGCTCTTATCCAGACACACCTATCCAGACGCTCTTATCAAGACGCTCTTATCCAGACGCTCTTATCAAGACGCTCCTATCCAGACGCTCTTATCAAGACGCTCTTATCCAGACGCTCTTATCCAGACACACCTATCCAGACGCTCTTATCAAGACGCTCTTATCCAGACGCTCTTATCAAGACACCTATCCAGACGCTCTTATCCAGACGCTCTTATCCAGACACCTATCCAGACGCTCTTATCCAGACGCTCTTACCCAGAGCATCTTACAGCAAGTACAGGGACATTGCCCTTGCGAGGTACGGTGAAGTGCCTCGGCCAAGGACACAACGTCATGTTGGCACAGACAGGGTTCAAACCAGGTGCCTTCTGATTACTAGCTCAACTCCCTAACCATTCAGCCACAACATGCATTATAAGTGTGTCTCTGTACTAACCTGTACACCACTCTGTCTGGGAAGAACTCACACGTCTGGGACACTGGGTTGGTCAGCTTGATATTGATAACAACTGTGTCTGTTCTCTGGAACCACTTGACCTGAGGGTGGAGGCTGGGGACCACAGGACAGGTGAGACAAGACAGGTGAGACACAGGACAGGTGACACACAGGACAGGTGAGACAAGACAGGTGAGACACAGGACAGGTGAGACACAGGACAGGTGACACACAGGACAGGTGAGACACAAGACAGGTGACACACAGGACAGGTGACACACAGGACAGGTGAGACACAGGACAGGTGAGACACAGGACAGGTGAGACACAGGACAGGTGAGACACAGGACAGATGACACAAAGAACAGGTGAGACACAGGACAGGTGACACACAGGACAGGTGACATACAGGAGTTTACATTTACATGTAGTCATTCACCAAATGCTCTCATCCAGAGAGACTTACATCAAGTACAGGGACATTCCCCCTGAGGCAAGTAGGGTGAAGTGCCTTACCTAAGGACACAACTTAATGCTGCCTCTGCCGGGAATCAAACCCACAACCTTGACAAGACACGTGATAGAAGACAGTTTGCTTGAGACACTCGTACCTTTTCGGAGCGCCTGTTTTGATGGCCTCCTGAGTAGCTGTGGTGTTAGCAGTCTTCTGTGTGTGGACGTGCTTCGTAGCTGTGGAGAATCCTGATGTGTCAACAGCCTAGGTAACTTCTACATCCAGTTCAACTGACTACAACACTGAACTACTGATCCTGCTGTGGCAGATTACACGATTTATAGAGATATTATTGTAGTCCTACCATTTCCCACCACTGAATGGACAGTGGACATCAAGTGTGTAAACTCCTTCATGTCTGATATCCTGAGTGAAAACAATGGCATTAATGACTATTCAGGGTAGCATGAGACTAGTGCTGCTCACTCACCTGGACACACACACACACCTGGACACACACACACACCTGAACTCTCCCCTGGACACTCACCTGAGACATTGAGCAGCATGTTTCAGGTTGGCTATGAGGCTGTTCCACTGGTCAACATCTGGACACATGTCCTGAGTCCCAGCTGCAGTAGTCTGATCTCCAGGGGTCTGAGGTGGTGCTAGACTCTCTCCAGGATCCTGAGGTGGTGCTAGACTCTCTCCAGGGGTCTGAGGTGGTGCTAGACTCTCTCCAGGGGTCTGAGGTGGTGCTAGACTCTCTCCAGGGGTCTGAGGTGGTGCTAGACTCTCTCCAGGGCCCTGAGGTGGTGCTAGACTCTCTCCAGGGCCCTGAGGTGGTGCTAGACTCTCTCCAGGGCCCTGAGGTGGTGCTAGACTCTCTCCAGGATCCTGAGGTGGTGCTAGACTCTCTCCAGGATCCTGAGGTGGTGCTAGACTCTCTCCAGGGCCCTGAGGTGGTGCTAGACTCTCTCCATGATCCTGAGGTGGTGCTAGACTCTCTCCAGGATCCTGAGGTGGTGCTAGACTCTCTCCAGGTTCCTGAGGTGGTGCTAGACTCTCTCCAGGGGCCTGAGGTGGTGCTAGACTCTCTCCAGGATCCTGAGGTGGTGCTAGACTCTCTCCAGGTTCCTGAGGTGGTGCTAGACTCTCTCCAGGGGCCTGAGGTGGTGCTAGACTCTCTCCAGGGGTCTGAGGTGGTGCTAGACTCTCTCCAGGTTCCTGAGGTGGTGCTAGACTCTCTCCAGGATCCTGAGGTGGTGCTAGACTCTCTCCAGGTTCCTGAGGTGGTGCTAGACTCTCTCCAGGATCCTGAGGTGGTGCTAGACTCTCTCCAGGGGTCTGAGGTGGTGCTAGACTCTCTCCAGGGGTCTGAGGTGGTGCTAGACTCTCTCCAGGTTCCTGAGGTGGTGCTAGACTCTCTCCAGGATCCTGAGGTGGTGCTAGACTCTCTCCAGGTTCCTGAGGTGGTGCTAGACTCTCTCCAGGGGTCTGAGGTGGTGCTAGACTCTCTCCAGGGGTCTGAGGTGGTGCTAGACTCTCTCCAGGGGTCTGAGGTGGTGCTAGACTCTCTCCAGGTTCCTGAGGTGGTGCTAGACTCTCTCCAGGATCCTGAGGTGGTGCTAGACTCTCTCCAGGGGTCTGAGGTGGTGCTAGACTCTCTCCAGGATCCTGAGGTGGTGCTAGACTCTCTCCAGGGGTCTGAGGTGGTGCTAGACTCTCTCCAGGTTCCTGAGGTGGTGCTAGACTCTCTCCAGGATCCTGAGGTGGTGCTAGACTCTCTCCAGGGGTCTGAGGTGGTGCTAGACTCTCTCCAGGGGTCTGAGGTGGTGCTAGACTCTCTCCAGGTTCCTGAGGTGGTGCTAGACTCTCTCCAGGATCCTGAGGTGGTGCTAGACTCTCTCCAGGGGTCTGAGGTGGTGCTAGACTCTCTCCAGGATCCTGAGGTGGTGCTAGACTCTCTCCAGGGGTCTGAAGTGTAGGTTCTGCTGGGTCTTGCTTGTGAGACATAGGAGGATATTCAGATCTCTCCTGGTCACAACATAAGCTCTTTGCAGCTGCTCTCCTCCTTTCAGCATCCTCTGCAACCTGGCCCTCAACATCCACAGTTACCTGGGAGTCCTCCAGTCTGCCCACACACACACACACACACACACACACACACACACACACACACACACACAAAATTGTGTACAACGACTCTGCACAGCTCAGGATAACTCCAAATGTTAAGAAGTTCTGCTGCAAGGCTCCTGGCTGTAGCTCTCACTCACCCAGTCATCCCAAAGCCCTCCTCTCCCTCCCCCTTCTCTCCCTCCTCTCCCTCCCCAGCCACAGGCTCGGCTCTCTGGATGATCTTCCTCAGCAGGTCCAGGTGTTGGGGGTTGCTGGTGCCCATGCCGGTGTTGAGGATCTCAGTGTGGACGTTGTGTTCGTGGATGAAGGTCTTCAGGACTGGCAGAGGAGTCATCCTCACCTAAGGGCAGCACAGGCAGGGGCAGTTAGTCAGCACACAAACCAGGGCAGCACAGGCAGGGGCAGTTAGTCAGCACACAAACCAGGGCAGCACAGGCAGGGGCAGTTAGTCAGCACACAAACCAGGGCAGCACAGGCAGGGGCAGTTAGACAGCACACAAACCAGGGTAGCACAGGCAGGGGCAGTTAGACAGCACACACACCAGGGGTGCAGCTTTGGTTTTAAATGTGAGGAGGGGGGCAGCTTTTTTTACTCCCAAATAAGAGGATGTTAACAGTGAAATGCAGTTCTTTTCTTATTAAGAAGTGTGGGGAGGGGAACATGTACAACACAAGAGGGTGGGACATGTAAACTGAGGCCCCTGACAGAAACAGAGACCCCCCTGTGAGTGTGGAGGAGAACATACCATGGGGTCAACAAAGATGCAGTTCCCCAGACTCAGGACCACTCTGGCCTGGTGTTCAAGACCTCTGATCTTCTGGCTGATGGTTCTGGTCACCTGTTCAAGGGAAGTCAAACAGCTGTTCACCGAGTCATGATGGCCTGTATAACACCAGGCAAATTCAACTGGAAAAAGAACTTTGTAGGAAGTTACTATTACTAAATGAGTTACTATTCCTTGGTAAACAGGTGTGTACAATACATTCAATACCACTTTTGTCACCCATTTAGATTGAGCTTAACTTCCCAAATGTCCATAAGAATCTGGCTATCTATCATGTTAACTTGTACCATGTAACTGCTTTGTCATGCCAATCATGTTAACCCCCCCAGAACTGGGCGTGGCTGAAGGGTAGGCTCGAAATGACGTTTATCGACTTTTCAGAGCTGGGGGAGTTTGGAGCAACACTGAGACATGCCTTGGGGTTCCAGTCCACCTCCCTGTCGATGGGCTTGACTCTGCAGAGGATGATCTCCACAGCCTGGGGGGGGAGGCTGTGGAACTGGGGGGGCAGCTGCAGCAGCTGGTGCTCCTTCACCTCCTGCACACGGCCCTCATCCAGGAAGCGGACCTGGACGCTGCAGAACAGACGGTCCCCCCTCTCAGGGACCACGGTCACCTGCACCCTGCAGAGGAACACCAGAGGACAAGGCAACACATAACTGGAGAACTGTTATGTCATTATGAGATTTAGGAGGACATTTAGGAGAAAGAAGTAGGTAGGTAGGGCATCTGTTTAGTGTACTAACCTGTGATAGGCCAGCTGTGTAGCTTACTAACCTGTGATAGGCCAGCTGTGTAGCATACTAACCTGTGATAGGCCAGCTGTGTGGTGTACTAACCTGTGATAGGCCAGCTGTGTAGTGTACTAACCTGTGATAGGCCAGCTGTGTGGTGTACTAACCTGTGATAGGTTTCCTCCTCCTGTACACAGTACAGCCCGCCCTCTACCACATCCACAGCCAGCAGTTTCTCTGCAGCATAGTGAGCAGTCATTTGGGATGCCAGGTTCTTGTAGCAGTCGTCTATCCCCCTCACGATGCGACCCCAGTACTGGGACGCTGTCTTGATGTACAAGGGCAAAACCTAGACAAGGACAGCCAGGCAAAGATAAAGACAAAGTAAAGATAAAGACAAAATAAAGACATTATGGACTACAGTCATTCCCATGACAACCAGAAAGACATTATGGACTACAGTCATTCCCATGACAACCAGAAAGACATTATGGACTACAGTCATTCCCATGACAACCACAAAGACATTATGGACTACAGTCATTCCCATGACAACCAGAAAGACATTATGGACTACAGTCACTCCCATGACAACCACAAAGACATTATGGACTACAGTCATTCCCATGACAACCACAAAGACATTATGGACTACAGTCATTCCCATGACAACCACAAAGACATTATGGACTACAGTCATTCCCATGACAACCAGAAAGACATTATGGACTACAGTCATTCCCATGACATTAGGAGATTTGATGAAGATCTCCTCTGAAAACCGGTTCAGTCTAGACTTGACTCAGATCTGGGAAACCTTCTGAGTAGGAATTATAAACCACAAAGTGTGTTTAATGAATCAGCACATCTAAACCAACAGAAGACAGAGAAATGATGTGGTGCTGCTGACCCACCACTACGCTGCCGGAGCTGGGGTGCTGGGGCTGGTCCTGGGAGGGGCACAGGCTGTGTCTGTCTGGACACACACTGCTGTTCCTGGACAGGGAGACACGGGGAGCCACAGGGAGGGACAGGGAGACACAGGGAGGGACAGGGAGGGACAGGGAGGGACAGGGAGACACAGGGAGGGACAGGGACGCACAGGGAGACACAGGGAGGGACAGGGAGGTACAGGGACGCACAGGGAGACACAGGGAGACCCAGGGAGGAACACAGGGAGACACAGGGAGCCACAGGGAGGGACAGGGAGGAACACAGGGAGACACAGGGAGGGACAGGGAGACACAGGGAGACACAGGGAGACCCAGGGAGGAACACAGGGAGACACAGGGAGCCACAGGGAGGGACAGGGAGGAACACAGGGAGACACAGGGAGGCACATGGAGACACAGGGAGGGACAGGGAGACACAGGGAGACCCAGGGAGGAACACAGGGAGACACAGGGAGGCACAGGGAGACACAGGGAGGGACAGGGAGACACAGGGAGACACAGGGAGGGACAGGGAGACACAGGGAGACACAGGGAGGGACAGGGAGGGACAGGGAGACACAGGGAGACACAGGGAGGGACAGGGAGGGACAGGGAGACACAGGGAGACACAGGGCTCAGCTGCAGCATCAAGCATCTGCTCATCTATGAACAAACACGCGCAACTACTGCATTTCACAGAAGGTCCACAGCACACAGCACACAGGCCACAGCACCACACAGCACGGAGGCCATGCTGTGCAGAGCTACTGCAGACTCAGGACTTGCCTGCAGAAGCCGTATGTCTTCAGGTATGAGCAGAGTGGCTGTCCTGCCCTCTGCAACTCCCTAGCCCGGCCCACACCCCGGGCGAAGTGCAGCAGCTCGGGGGGGAGAGACGCGTCCGTGCGCCTCAGGTAGTGCAGCACGCCCGTCACATGGCGGCTGTTCCTCTCTGTCAGCAGCAGCACCGACTTGGGGGGCGAGGAGGTTCTGGAACATTCCTGCAGGGAAGAGAGCAGAGATGAGCTGAGAGAGAGAGATACTCTCCCTGTTTAGTTACTGTCTGAAACCCACACAGCAGCCATCTTCAACAAAACAGACACCTAATGGCACACACACACACACACACACACACACACACTCATCCTTGTGAATCAGGTGTGTTGGAGCAGGTTAAACATGTGGAACACCAGCAGCAGGGGGTGGGGGTTGAGGAGCAGGGCAGAGGGGGGCTGCTGTGCTGGTCTGACCCACCTCGTCAGTACGGTTCCAGAAGTTATCCACCATGCAGGCCAGCCGGGCACCAAAGCTCCGGGGAGACGATGGGAAGCTGTAGTGGACGACACAGGACGCATCCTGGATGCCCAGAGCCTGCAGGCAGGCATCCGTACTGACTGAGAGGAGGAGGAGGAGAGAGGAGGTGGAGGAGGAACACAAATTGACTCATGTTAGTGTTTTTTGAGCCACATAAATGGAAGTTAATTTGCGACTCATCGCACTGTTGTTTAATATTTCCCCTAGAACAGTCTAAAGTGAAAAGGATTCTAGAATGCTAACTCTTAAGCACTTTATCATGAGCAGAAACTGTGTGTTTCTGGAGTTACCCAGGATGACATGACTTCCTGTCATAACATGTATTTACCCAGGATGACCTGACTTCCTGTCATAACATGTATTTACCCAGGATGACCTGACTTCCTGTCATAACATGTATTTACCCAGGATGACCTGACTTCCTGTCATAACATGTATTTACCCAGGATAACATGACTTCCTGGGCCGATGTCTTTCCTCCACTGCATCAGAACAAAGTCAAACTGGAAGGTCATCTCCTCGTGGGCCTTCAGACAGAAGGCAGCCATGGTGTTGACAGCCTGGAGCAGACACGCAACAAACACACATTCAACATCCAGCCTCCAGACCAGCCAATCAGGCTACACACGACAGGAAGTGACCCTGATGGAGCTGACAGGAAGTGACCCTGATGGACAAGACAGGAAGTGACTTTGAAGGACCTGACAGGAAGTGACTCTGATGTGAAGTGATGCGTGTTGTACCTGGTAGACGTGCTCCACCTCCTCAGGAGAGCTGGTGATGATGAGGGTCTTCTGAGGGACAGCAGGGAGGGGCTCCAGCGCCCCCAGCAGGACAGACACCTTAGTGCAGGCCAGGAACAGCAGCACAACCTGGACAGTCAATTACACATTGAGAAACACGATTATAAAAATGAATAAAATATACATTTGAAATATTAATTAAAAGGTTATCGTCATAAGTTTCTCATTTGACCTAAAATATGAATAATCTTAATTAGATAGAACATGTTTGAATCAAACATGTCAGCACGGATTCGTCCCTGAACAAACTCCAAAACCTAAAACTGAGGTAGAGCGAGACAAAGACACACCTGGTGCACGTTGCCATAGAGAGCAGCCTCCTCCATCACCGTGACGATGACACAGGGCTGGTGCATGTACCCGTGCAGCAGCTGGTCCAGGGCAGGGCTCCAGTGCCGGGCCACAGCCAGCAGCTGCCTGGGGCAGGACACACGCTCCTCAGTGGAGGTGAGCTTCTGGAAGAACTGCAGGATGCTGCTCATCTGGAGGAGGCAGAGCAGAGAGAGGAGCTGGCTCAGGTTAGCTCTGTGCCTCACACACACACACAGACACACAGACACACACACACACACACACACACAACTTTGTATCCCAAAGTGCTTTATAAAGTCATAAAAACTACCCAAGTGACATAAACACAACTAGATGTCTCTTAGTCCTGAGTGTCAGCAGCTGTGACCTGTTCTGGAGCGCAGGAGAACAGCTCGTCAGCCTCGTCCAGCACCAGGTGACACAGCTGCAGGAACAGGAAGCACTGAGCAGCCAGGAGGCGGGCCAGGCTGAAGGGCGTGGTCACCAGCAGCAGACCTGCTCACACCAGGGGGGGGACAGGAAGAAGTCAAACCACACCCACTTCCTGTCTCATCTGGAGATCACATGATCAGAGGGGTCCAGGGAGGGCGGCTAGCTGAACCCTCAACTGGACTGTGGGGTGTGTGTGTCTGGCTGTGTGTGTCTGGCTGTGTGTGTCTGGCTGTGTGTGTGTGTGTGTGTGTGTGTATCTGGCTGTGAGTGTGTGTGTGTGTCTGGTTGTGTGTGTTCCTGGTGGCAGTATGTGTTGCTGGTGGCAGTGTGTGTGTGTTGCTGGTGGCTATGTGTGTGTGTTGCTGGTGGCAGTGTGTGTTGCTGGTGGCTGTGTGTGTGTGTGTGTGTGTGTTGCTGGTGGCTGTGTGTGTTCCTGGTGGCTGTGTGTGTGTGTTGCTGGTGGCTGTGTGTGTGTGTTGCTGGTGGCTGTGTGTGTTCCTGGTGGCAGTGTGTGTGTGTGTGTTGCTGGTGGCAGTGTGTGTTGCTGGTGGCAGTGTGTGTTCCTGGTGGCTGTGTGTGTGTGTTGCTGGTGGCAGTGTGTGTGTGTTGCTGGTGGCAGTGTGTGTTGCTGGTGGCAGTGTGTGTTGCTGGTGGCTGTGTGTGTTCCTGGTGGCAGTGTGTGTTCCTGGTGGCAGTGTGTGTGTGTGTGTGTGTGTGTGTGTGTTGCTGGTGGCAGTGTGTGTTGCTGGTGGCTGTGTGTGTTCCTGGTGGCAGTGTGTGTGTGTGTGTGTGTTGCTGGTGGCAGTGTGTGTTGCTGGTGGCAGTGTGTGTGTGTTGCTGGTGGCAGTGTGTGTTGCTGGTGGCTGTGTGTGTGTGTTGCTGGTGGCTGTGTGTGTTCCTGGTGGCAGTGTGTGTGTGTGTGTGTGTGTGTGTTGCTGGTGGCAGTGTGTGTTGCTGGTGGCTGTGTGTGTTCCTGGTGGCAGTGTGTGTGTGTGTGTGTGTGTGTTGCTGGTGGCAGTGTGTGTTGCTGGTGGCTGTGTGTGTTCCTGGTGGCAGTGTGTGTGTGTGTGTGTGTTGCTGGTGGCTGTGTGTGTTCCTGGTGGCTGTGTGTGTGTGTTGCTGGTTGCTGTGTGTGTGTGTTGCTGGTGGCTGTGTGTGTTCCTGGTGGCAGTGTGTGTTCCTGGTGGCTGTGTGTGTGTGTTCCTGGTGGCAGTGTGTGTTGCTGGTGGCAGTGTGTGTTCCTGGTGGCAGTGTGTGTGTGTGTGTGTGTTCCTGGTGGCAGTGTGTGTGTTCCAGTTCCCTAACACGACACTCACAGTTCTTGGGGATGTGGGCAGCCTTGGCCTCATCCTTGGCCTGGCCCACCAGCAGCACAGTGGGGTGCAGCCTCTCCAGGCTCCGGATCCCCTCCAGACGGTCGTACACCACCTGAGCCTTATCCCAGCCTGGGCACAGGATCACTGCCAGGGGCTGGGGGGGGGGGGGGGGGGGGTTAGGTGGCTGACGACATGGTACACACACACACACAACTGGGTGGGCAGATCACCCATCAGGTCCCTTACAGTGAAAACTAACAGCTACAAAATCCCTTAAGGATGGGGTTTTCTTCAGCTTCCAGAGGACACACACATTACATTTAGCAGACGCTTTAATCCAAAGCGACTTACAGTAAGTACAGGGACATTTTCCCCTGAGGCAAGTAGGGTGAAGTGCCTTGCCCAAGGACACAATGTCACATAGCCACAGCGGGGGCTTGATCTCACAACCTTCCGATCATGAGGCCAACGCCTTAACCGTTGAGCCATCTGACCCCCCCTACCAGCAGAGTCCTAACATGACATCTTATTCGTTCCAGCATCACTATGTCAGGTTCTCTAACACTACTGATGTTAACTCATAACATCTTTACACCTCACTTGTGATTCTAGTGCAGCAGGTATCCTGCATGTATCTGTGATCCTTGTGATCAAAGTTATTCTGGTGCTTTATTTGTCCTCAGCACTCTGGCTCAACACCTGAGCAGAACCTGACAGAGGCTCCACCCACCCCGCTGCGTGCAGACAGGGAGCTGAAAACTGACACCAGCTGCATGTGGGTGAGCAGGGGGGGCAGGTAGGTGAGGGGGTCGTCTCCGCTGTGAGAGATGAGGACCGTGTCACAACCCCGTGCCACCGCCGGCCAGCAGTATCCCTCCGCCAGCGACAGACCGGACCGCCTCTGTCTCTGCAGGACCTGAAGGAGAGGGCGGATGAATACATGCTTCTATCTCAGGTCAGCTGTGTCTGTGGCACCTGTTAGGAGTGCTGGGATTTAAAGACAACGAGGGCAGGAAATGTAGGAGAGAGAGGAGGGGAGGTAATAAGGGGCCCAGGAGCATAGGTAAGGGAGCTGGGGGGGTCTGCAGACAGAGCTGGGGGGTGGTCTGCAGGGCTAGGGGTGGTCTGCAGACAGAGCTGGGGGGTGGTCTGCAGGGCTAGGGGTGGTCTGCAGACAGAGCTGGGGGGTGGTCTGCAGGGCTAGGGGTGGTCTGCAGGGCTAGGGATGGTCTGCAGACAGAGCTGGGGGTGGTCTGCAGACAGAGCTGGGGGGTGGTCTGCAGAGCTGGGGGTGGTCTGCAGACAGAGCTGGGGGTGGTCTGCAGGGCTAGGGGTGGTCTGCAGAGCTGGGGGTGGTCTACAGACAGAGCTGGGGGTGGTCTGCAGACAGAGCTGGGGGGTGGTCTGCAGAGCTGGGGGGTGGTCTGCAGGCACAAGGTGGTCTGCAGGGCTGCGTACCCGTCTGTAGTAGTCCAGGATGGGAGCGTTGGCCAGGCTGGAGCACGGCTCGATGGGAAAGGCAGAGTGAACCAGCACCCTCCTCCTGCCAGGGTCTCTCCTGGTCTCAGGGTCTCTCCTGGTCTCAGGGTCTCTCCTGGTCTCAGGGTCTCTCCTGGTCTCAGGGTCTCTCCTGGTCTCAGGGTCTCTCCTGGTCTCAGGGTCTCTCCTGGTCTCAGGGTCTCTCCTGGTCTCAGGGTCTCTCCTGGTCTCATTGCTGGTCTCCTGGTCTCTCCTGGTCTCATTGCTGGTCTCCTGGTCACCAGAAAGCAAGGCTGCCAGTTACACCAGGGGGGGGGGGGGGCACACTGCAGAGGAACACTTTCACAAACATGACTTGGGTCCTGAACAATAAACCCACTGACTCATCATACAGCACCTGGTTCTCACACACACACACACACACACACACACACACACACACCTGCCTTGATAGAAGAACAAGGTGTGCATGTGTTTATGACAGAGGAATGACAGGTTGTTGATTAAGCTCAACAGGTTAAATGTGTTGTGTTGATCCTCACACTGTCTTCAGCAGAGTCTGGATCCAGCTTCAGGGGGTCAGGATTAAGAAACTGCAACAACCTGAGCAGAACACAGAGCAGACACACACTGAGAGAGGTGAGGAGGGAGAGGAAGCAGACCAGGAGGAGGGAGCACACACACACACACACACACACCGTGAACAGGCCAGCTCTTCTTCTATGGTTTGCTGCTGTGTGGGGGCACCTGGTCCTGACCCAGCTTCAGATCCACAGCCAGGCAGGTGGGCAGCAGGACTTCCTGCATCACTGCAGCATGGAGACAGGAGGGGTTCCAGTGTTGAGGAAGAGAGGAGAACCAGCAGCAGCAGCAGGACGTGTCTTTAGACTCACCCACAGGGAGGCCTCCCTTCCTGGGTCTGAGGACCTGCCTGGCCTGCCTCTCTCTGCTCTGTCACAGTCCGGCTCACTGGGTCAGATCCCTCCTCCTCCTCTTTAAACTACAGATGGGAAAACAAACATGAAAACAGCAGGGTGATGCTACTGAATGAGAGGAGCTATACTGTACAGAAGTCTGACATCACTAGTCAAGAAACTCCTTTCAAATGACATCACATTACAGCTTAACAGCTCAACTGAAAAGTGGTATCTTTGATCAAACGTTTTCTCAGTCTAGGGGGCAGTGTTCAGTCTAGGGAGCAGTGTTCAGTCTAGGGAGCAGTGTTCAGTCTAGGGAGCAGTGTTCAGTCTAGGGAGCAGTGTTCAGTCTAGGGGCAGTGTTCAGTCTAGGGGGCAGTGTTCAGTCTAGGGGGCAGTGTTCAGTCTAGGGGGCAGTGTTCAGTCTAGGGGGCAGTGTTCAGTCTAGGGAGCAGTGTTCAGTCTAGGGGCAGTGTTCAGTCTAGGGGCAGTGTTCAGTCTAGGGAGCAGTGTTCAGTCTAGGGGCAGTGTTCAGTCTAGGGGGCAGTGTTCAGTCTAGGGGCAGTGTTCAGTCTAGGGAGCAGTGTTCAGTCTAGGGGGCAGTGTTCAGTCTAGGGGCAGTGTTCAGTCTAGGGGCAGTGTTCAGTCTAGGGGGCAGTGTTCAGTCTAGGGAGCAGTGTTCAGTCTAGGGGGCAGTGTTCAGTCTAGGGAGCAGTGTTCAGTCTAGGGGGCAGTGTTCAGTTGACTGGGCTGCTGCTCTTACAGTGGGGACGTCCTTTCTTGCGCTCAAAGCAGGAATCGGAAGCTTCTGGATTCTGTCGAAGTGAAACCAAAAGAAGAGTCATGTGATCTCAGACATCACAGCAGTCTGAACATGCAGGTACCATTGATCACCTGAACAGGCTGATAGACCTGGACACTTCTGTCACCAGGGAGGAATCACTTCCCTCCTCTGTCCTGAGATCACAGAGGCACCTATCAGCAGAATCAGGAGATCAGCAGGATCAGCAGAATCAGCAGGATCAGCAGGATCAGCAGAATCAGCAGAATCAGCAGGATCAGCAGAATCAGGAGATCAGCAGGATCAGCAGAATCAGCAGATCAGCAGAATCAGGAGATCAGCAGAATCAGCAGGATCAGCAGAATCAGCAGATCAGCAGAATCAGGAGATCAGCAGGATCAGCAGAATCAGCAGAATCAGTAGAATCAGGAGATCAACAGAATCACCAGGATCAGCAGGACCAGCACCATCCACTCCTAAGACACTCTGGTTTCCAACACTGAGACCAGGGAAACAAACCCTAAACCAACCTTGTGTCATTTTGGCCTTTCTCAGTACGTCTGTGGTTCATCTTTGATGCTCCCAGCTTGCCTCCATGACAGGGCCTTCCTCCACAGGCTTGGGTCACCTCAGACGAGTCTCCACAAGCTTCTCTATCCTGCTGGCCTGGAGCTGGATCGACTCTGGGCTCTGCCACAGGAGACAGGAAAACAACCACTCTTCCTACACAACAAATTAGGTTTGCTAGACAGATTCCCCTAACCGTAACTCATCCACATGACACATGACTCCCCCTGTTTGAAGTGTGTGTTGAAGCCTGAGTTTGAAGTGTGTGGTTGAAGCGTGTGTTGAAACGTGTGGCTGATGCGTGTTTTTGAAGCGTGTGTTTGAACCACGGCGTCTCACCAGCAGGTGGAGCTGAGGAGGTCTGCAGGGGAGGACGGCGAGGTGAGAGGGGGCGTGCGAGGCACCCGCTGGTGGCCAGGAAGTTGTCTGTGTCCTGGAAGATGTCACAGGCCAGCAAGGCAGGGGGCTGGTCCCCCAGGAGGCTCAGGGCCCCCCCCTGGCCCTCCTCACTCGAGGAACATGCAAACTTCTTGGAGACAAGGTCGTCATTCGCACATATCTGGGTGGAGGGGGGGGGGAGAGAAATGCTGTTGGTAAAGAACCGCAGACTTTTTATTTACAGAACCCTGTTCCTGGAGACGTTCTAGAAGCTTCACCTTGACGTTCCTGATGGTCAGGTAGAGCTCGATGGCGGTGGAGTCTGACTGAGTCTGGAGCAGCACGGCCTCCATCTGCGTGGAAGCTACAAACGAAGAACAGAAAGGACCAGTTTAGAACTGCCTCAACACGAGGAAGAGTTTAGAACTGCCTCGACACGAGGAAGAGTTTAGAACTGCCTAAACACGAGGAAGAGTTTAGAACTGCCTCGACACGAGGAAGAGTTTAGAACTGCCTCGACACGAGGAAGAGTTTAGAACTGCCTCGACACGAGGAAGAGTTTAGAACTGCCTCGACATGAGGAAGAGTTTAGAACTGCCTCAACATGAGGAAGAGTTTAGAACTGCCTCGACATGAGGAAGAGTTTAGAACTGCCTCAACATGAGGAAGACTGTCTGTTCCAGGATTCCTAGATATGCCATGTTGATGGGTGTTACTGCTTATTTTATCTAAAGATTGACTGTATTTAGTTTTACCTTTAAGCAGGTTGTGTAGGTAGCGTGTGGCAGAGCTGTCCCACTGTGTCGACGGTCTGCAAGAAAAACCACAAACAGACCTTGAGGAGGGAGATCCGACCATGGCAGGTCAGGGTAGCAGAACTGGCTTTCAGGCAGCTGTACTGCTGGAGAGCAGAGAGTCTTACACCAGCACAGCCTTCTCCTCGCTGATGGACACCTGCAGTCTGAGGGGCTTCACCCCACACAGGTGGTACCTCCTCACCCAGAAGGGCAGCTGCAGGAACCTGTCCAGCGGAGCTCGGACCCTGAACAGAGAACCATGACAGAGCAGATCGCACCTTCGCTGCACGGCCTTGGAACTTATATTGCTCCAAGGCAGAGGTCTCCAATCCTGGTCCTCGAGGGCCGCTGTCCTGAAGGTTTTAGATGTTTCCCTGCTCCAGCACACCTGATTCTAATGAGGGGTCGTCATCAAGCTCTGTGGAGGTGTGCTGGAGCAGGGAAACATCTAGAACCTTCAGGACAGCGGCCCTTGAGGACCAGGATCGGAGACCCCTGCTCCAAGGTAACATGGGCCTATAGACTGAGCTAAGCTAATATAGCTAGTAGTTCAAGATCCATAAGCTTAAGGTAAGATAATGTAAGTAGCAGCTGAATGAACATGACAGGAGTCAAGTGGTGCAGTAGGTTAGGGTGTTGGGTTTCATTCACTCATTTTAATGTTAGTAATCAGAAGGTCCCTGGTTAGAACTCCAGCTGTGTCAACATGACGTTTGTGTCCTTGGGAAAGGCACTTCACCCTACTTGCCTCAGAGGGGAATGTCCCTATACTTGCTGTAAGTCACTCTGGATAAAGAGTGTCTGATAAATGACTAAATGTGTACGCAACATGTCAATATAAACACAGCGCTGTATAAGTGGTGTTGCCTTGACATACTGATCAGAGCGAACGATGACACGTTCTCCATGGTCAACCAGGAAGCAGAGAACCTGACTGGTTCCAGAGCCCAGGAGAACCGACTCCACCACGGCACGACACCAGTTCTGACAGGCCGAGAAGTACACCACGCACACCTGAGGGGAGGAGCAACACACCTGAGGGGAGGAGCTACACACCTGAGGGGAGGAGCAACACACCTGAGGGGAGGAGCTACACACCTGAGGGGAGGAGCAACACACCTGAGGGGAGGAGCTACACACCTGAGGGGAGGAACACCACACCTGAGGGGAGGAGCTACACACCTGAGGGGAGGAACACCACACCTGAGGGGAGGAGCTACACCTGAGGGGAGGAGCAACACCTGAGGGGAGGAGCTACACCTCAGGGGAGGAGCAACACACCTGAGGGGAGGAGCTACACCTGAGGGGAGGAGTAACACTGACCTTCCACTAACGATCGTTAGAGTTGATTACCTGTCCTTCTGCTAGAGACATGGGCTTGATCTTCTTAACGTCTTGGTTAACCCCGTGATAATAGAGATTCATTTTCACTTGTAATTCACTGTATTCTTTGGGACTTTCAGCAGGAATCCCTGGACCCTTCACTATCCGACCCCAAAGACAGGAAGGATTCTCCACCTACGAAACAAAGCATGTTCTGAAGATCAAACTATGAGGGCAGTTATTTATATTTGTGTCAATAGTATACTTTATTTAACAATTAACTGGGGAGGGGTCATTTAAACCCTTGATATAACATTTTGTTGCAGTTACATTACCTTCAAAATGGCTATTTCAATCATTGATGAGGCGCTCATCACTGGTCCACTGTAACAGATCTCAGATCAGATTGGTTTACTTTCTGCTACATCTATTCTGGTCGGCATGCAAAGACAACTTACTCTAACAATAAGAGTAACAAGCAAGATGAACTGAGCAACTTAAAGCATCCTAGTCTAAAGAACAACATTGGCTCCAGATTGTAAAACCCCAGTGCATGTTTGTGCAGGAGTGAAGCCCATCTGATGAGGCTATGATGGGGCCATGATGAGGCCATGTGGGCCTCAGGAACACGGTAACTCCAACGGGTCAGCTCATCATGATTCATGACTCATGCATGAACCGAATCATTAATGCACTAACCAAACGGTAGAAAAAACACCACTGAATAATATGGATAACGGATAAGTTAGTTATTTGATATTTTGTTAGCTATTTTAGCACGCTAGATTAGGTTGCAGGCCAGCACGTGTGATGAAGAGCGACCTTGGCACGCGCACCTACCAGAATCCTGGACTCACAACTGGTGTTTTATTCTAAAGTTGTGATATAGTTCAACTATCGAGACTATTCAGTACTTATGTTTGGAACAGGAATCTTATTGATCCACCAGTTCGGACTGAGTCCTTTAAAGTGTTATTAACCAAACAGCTCCCTTCGCTTCCCCACAATGCACCACGCAAGTGTTACCGTCCGGGTTCAAAGAAAAAATATTAATTTAAAATCAGCAACTTTCATGCTCTTTCACATTCTCTCGCCCTGGGAAAACCAAGACCCCGTAAGACAATATTAGATTGTGATGCCGAGCACAGATGCAAGTGTTAAACACAAGAAAGACTGAGTTTACCACTAAACAACTCTAAAACAGGGGTGGGTAACCCTGATCCTCTGGAGCCACTGTCCTGAGGGTTCTAGGTTCACAACAGCAGCAGGAGAAAGTACAGCACACAGAGTCGCAGGGTAATATAACAATAATAACACTAGCACGATAAAGTCCAGTATTAAAAATTTAAATTAAAAAAAAATAAAAATCTAAATAAATAAGTTAAGTTAATTACCATTAATAAGTAAGTTAAGTAGACATATAGACAGTTATTGCACTTGAGAAATCCTGGTCCTCTGGAGCCGCTGCCCTGAAGGTTCTAGATGTTTCCCTGCTCCAGCACACTTCATTCTAATGAATGAAAGACAGCTCTGTGGAAGCCTGATAATGATCATTCATTAGACTCAGCTGTGCTGGAGCAGGGAAACATCTAGAACCTTCAGGACAGTGTCTCCAGAGGACCAGGGTTGGCCACCTTCACTCTTTACGTTTTTCCTTATAGTCAATAAAAAATATAACGCAGTAAATACTAATCACATGTTAAATGACAACAGCATCTTAACATATGTGTATTTAACTTTTAAGCGCTCATGGGCGTGTTTTCATTTTCCAAACAAATGTCCATTTCTATCAAATAGCAAACAGTCAATGTTATCATTTAGATCAGTGGTCTTCAACCCTGGGGGGTATTGCACGAAAGTAGAATAAAGAAAGCCAGAATAACTGAGCAAGCGCGGCTTGACCTAGTCTGGCCGTCGTATCCTGGCTTAATTGGTTGCACGTTTGCCAAGCCAGGATGAAAAGGCGCGGCTATGTCAAGCCAGATGTAGGTAGTCAGGATTAATGCGTGTTCACGGCATTCTTAAATAGACCTCGCGATCGCTCACAGAATCACCGATCAGAACATGGAAAAGAGTTACGCAACATATTTCACGGCCGCAGAACAACAGCTCCTGATGGAGTTTTATGAGGAGGAGAAGGATATTAATTAAAAAGGACAATACTCAAGCCATAATAAAAGAAAGAGAATAAACCTGGCAGACAATAGCGGGCCGGATTAATGCGTTAGTATTCAAAAAGTGTACAATCCTCTGGAGCTGTCATAATTGGGCTACAATTAAGCATGTCCATAAGTTTAACTTTTTCTGCGAATGTTACGTAGGTGTACAGCCACAGTAAATATTACAGTAAACCGCAACTTTATTGATGCACAGGTAGAGAAGACGCGGAGAGACTGTTTATCCAATCAGAATGCAGAACACAATGCACGTGGCAAATCCGTGAAGTGAACCGTGATATCGCGAGGATTCACTGTACTGAACCATGATATCGCGAGGGTTCACAGTACTGAACCGTGATATAGCGATGGTTTACTGTAATGCAATAAAACATATTTATGAAACCTCGACGGCAGTTTGACAAGCAGTCTTCATCAGCATATCAATATAACACTTGGCCAGAGTAATAATAATACCACTTAAATCAATATTAAAAGACTGTTGTAGATTTAATTGAAATGAGAAATGACAATATACTAAATATGTGTAAATGTTAAATGCATTATAATTAAAATGATGCAACATATTTAAAAAGATCATGGACATGCTGTAAAACACGTGAATTCCTCACAGGATTGACTGTGGAAATGCAGGTGAATCACTAGGATTAATCTTAGCCTGGCTGTTAGCCTGGTCCGGAGCAGGCTAGCTGCGGAGAATAAATCACCATGGTAACTTGGCCAGGCTAAGTTTTATCGGCTTTCGTGCAACCGACTTGAGGCTAAATTCAGCCAGGATAACCAACATAGCCCGGCTTAATCCCTTATCCTAGTTTTGTGCAATACCCCCCTGGTCCTCAGGACCCACTGTCCTGCATGTTTTGGATGTTTTCCCCTTCCCACACACCTGATTCTAATGCATGATCGTTTACCAGGATTCTTCAGAGCTAGATAACGACCCATGCATTAGAATCAGGTGTGTTGGAGCAGGGAAACATCTAAAACATGCAGGACAGTGGGTCCTGAGGACCAGGGTTGAAGACCACTGATTTAGATCAGTGGTTCTTAACCCTGGTCCTCAGGGAACTCCTGCAGATATTAGATGTTTCTGCCCCAACACACCTGATTCAAATGAAGGAGTCATTATCTATGGCTATTTTCAAGTGGTTATTTCTTCTAATCCCCCTCTGATCTGAGTCCTGGTTCCTGGAGGTCTGGGGTTCTGGGGGTCCAGGGAGTCTGGGGTCCGGGGTTCTGGGGTTCTGGGGTCCTGGGGGTCCCGGGTCCAGGGGTTCTGGGGTTCTGGGGATCCAGGTGTATAGAGTCCAGGTCTAGATTTGTCCACTAGGGGTCACTGTTGTTTCAATTATTAAAACTGAAACACCACCACCATGTCCCTCCTAATAAAAATTAACTGATTTATAATCAAATTTACCTTGAGTGCTACATATAAAGCATTCAACAAATTAAGATACACAGAGGAATGAAAACCATTAAACCAATAAACAGTTTTTGTACTATGTTGCCAGGAATTTTGTACTCCCTCAAAGCCTGATAAAACAGCACATTAGTGAGATTAGAAAACCCTACATTTACAATCCTCATGTCCTGTTTTTTGAATCCACAATGAGTGCTTGTTGCTTCTGTACACACACACACACACACACACACACACACCTGTACACAGTCATTCAGACAGGGCTGCTCAACACTACTGACCTCTGTCCTGATGGCTGTTCTCACCAGGCAGGATATCTAATCCAGCAAAGAGCTATTTATCTTTCCCCAAACTCCGTCTCCCACACACACACACGCACGCACGCACGCACACACACACGCACGCACGCACACACACACACACACACACACACACACACACACACAGTAGAATAAGAGTCAGGTTGGTGTTTTGTGGACAGGAGAGTTTCCTGGGTAGAGGCAGCGTCTCTGCAGACGACCTTGGGAGCTGCCTCAGATGTGCCTCCTGCCTCATATGTCCTTCCTGCCTCAGTTGTGCTTGCTGCCTCAGATGTCCTTCCTGCCTCAGATGTGCCTCCTGCCTCATATGTCCTTCCTGCCTCAGTTGTGCCTCCTGCCTCAGATGTGCCTCTTGCCTCAGCTGTGCCTCCTGCCTCAGTTGTGCTTGCTGCCTCAGATGTGCCTCCTGCCTCAGCTGTGCTTCCTGCCTCAGATGTGCCTCTTGCCTCAGCTGTGCCTCCTGCCTTAGATGTGCTTGCTGCCTCAGCTGTGCCTCCTGCCTTAGATGTGCCTCCTGCCTCAGATGTGCCTCCTGCCTCATATGTCCTTCCTGCCTCAGATGTGCCTCCTGCCTCAGATGTGCTTGCTGCCTCAGCTGTGCCTCCTGCCTCAGATGTGCTTGCTGCCTCAGCTGTGCCTCCTGCCTTAGATGTGCCTCCTGCCTCAGATGTGCCTCCTGCCTCATATGTCCTTCCTGCCTCAGATGTGCCTCCTGCCTCAGATGTGCTTGCTGCCTCAGATGTGTCCTCTGCCTCAGATGTGTCCTCTGCCTCAGATGTGCTTGCTGCCTCAGATGTGTCCTCTGCCTCAGATGTGTCCTCTGCCTCAGATGTGCTTGCTGCCTCAGATATGTCCTCTACCTCAGATATGTCCTCTGCCTCACATGTGTCCTCTGCCTCAGATGTGCTTGCTGCCTCAGATATGTCCTCTACCTCAGATATGTCCTCTGCCTCACATGTGTCCTCTGTCTCAGATGTGCTTGCTGCCTCAGTTCTGTGTCCTCTGCCTCAGATGTGCTTGCTGCCTCAGATGTGCTTGCTGCCTCAGATGTGCTTGCTGCCTCAGATGTGCTTGCTGCCTCAGTTCTGTGCCCTCTGCCTCAGATGTGCTTGCTGCCTCAGATGTGCTTGCTGCCTCAGATGTGCTTGCTGCCTCAGATGTGCTTGCTGCCTCAGATGTGCTTGCTGCCTCAGTTCTGTGCCCTCTGCCTCCCTCTTACTAGCAGCAGGAATGCTCCACATCTATTATGAATGTCTTGAGTCATATTACCAGCCTGACTGTGTCTATGTTAAACAGCATGTTAAGCTACAGAAACACACAGCTGACTCACTATTTTACCCCCAGCCTTTTACCCCTTGTGTGCATTGACTTACTTATTTTACCCCTATTCCTTTATCCCTGTGTGCACTCTTCTACTCTTTCACCTCACACCCTTACCCCTGTGTGCTTTGACGAGACTGTGAGCCGTTGTTGCTCAAGAGTTTCCCCTCGGGGATTAATAAAGTATTAAATAAGAAAATACGAAATAAGAAAACCTGTATTTGTCCCCCAGGGGGAGGAAATTGCAGTCCACAGCAGCAGCAGCAGGGTAAAGTACAGCACACATTCTGAATCTGAACGATGTAGATCAGGGGTCACCAACTCTGGTCCCCTGATTCTAATGAATGGATCATTATCAAGCTCTGTAGAAGCCTCATAATTACCATTAATTAGAATCAGGTGTGCTGGAGCAGGGAAACATCTAAAACTGTCAGACTGACAGTAGCCCTGGAGGACCAGGGTTGGTGATCCCTGATGTAGATCCTCGAAGGACAGCTGGACCCACAGACAGGGGACACTCATTACCTCCCCCCCCCCCCCGAAGCTCTCTGCCTCAGTCAAGCACAGTCAAGCAGCATTAGCCTGCTGTCACGGACATGGAGAGACAAGCTGTCATTCAAACCCTTGTGTTATTGTGAAAAGTGACTGGATTGGCTGCTGCCAGGGCTGTGTTGTCTAGCCCCGCCCCTGTGTGTTCCTCTAGCCCCGCCCCTCTGTCAGCCTCTGTAATGATGCACGCGCTGTTGCAGTAGGCTGGTGTGCTGTCACGAGCTGGAAGTTTTTCCTTGAAGGTTACTTTACTGAACACGTCTCAGAGCGGAGATCGCAGAGCGCGGGATAAATCAAAGCCCATGAGCTTTGAAAGCCTTTTAATTCCTTACGTGGTGAACTTCTTTTGAAACAGTATTTTCAAAGCCGTCTTGCAGTATGAGGAGCAGAGATGAGGAGGAGTAGCAGGTCTGCGGCTCGCACCCTGGAGGATTTGACTCTTGACTCTGGTTATGGTGGAGCCGCAGACTCCTTCAGGTCTTCCAGCGCCTCGCTGTGCTGCTCCGAGGCACGCGCACCGACTACACATGGGGGGGGTTTCTGGTATTTAACCGACTCGATGCACAGCCGTCAGAACAGCGTGGACACGGTGAACACCGTGCTGGAGGAGCACGAGGCTCTGGAGGGCTTCGGTCAGTGCGCGAGACTACCGGAGTTGGAAGATGTGCCGTGGACCCTGGAGGAGGTGGAGAGCGCGCTGCTCCAGGACGGGGAGCTCAGGCAGGGGCTCGTGCCACCGGAGGTCTTGGCTCATCTCTCGGTCCTGGTCAGCCGCGCGCTGGTGAGAGTTGCCAGAGAGGCGCAGCGCCTGAGTTTGCGTTACGCCAAATGCACCAAATATGAGATTCAAAGTGCCATAAAGCTCGTGCTGTCATGGACGGTGTCGGTGAAGTGCGTGACTGCCGCGCTCAGCGCCTTGTCTCTGTACAGCATGAGCACGGAGGACAGGTTCAGCCGCGGGAAGTCCTCCAGGTGCGGCCTGGTGTTCAGCGTGGGCCGCTTCTTCAGGTGGATGGTGGAGAGCAGGGTCGCGGTCAGGATCCACGAGCACGCGGCCATCTACCTGACCGCTTGCACGGAGAGTCTGTTCAGAGAGGTGTGCACGCGGGCGCTGCGCAGTGCACGGGTGGAGACAGATGAGGGCATCCCGCAGTTCACCGTGGAGGCGTTAGATCAGGCGGTCAGCAGTGACGCGGAGCTGTGGGGAACCTTCCTCCAGTGGCAGCACCTGATCTGCGGGAGGAACAAGAGTGGTGAGTGAGGGAGAAGACAACTGCTGTGGAACAATATCTGTGTTTGGAAGTGTTTGGTCAGTAGACGTTGGTACCCAGAGAACATTCGAGGTTGTGTCTCACTGTGCGCATAGACACCCCCCCCCCCTACTGAAGGCCAAACCATCACAGATATCCTCTCCAGCCTCTGTCCTCTGCTGTGGTTTTGTCTAAGAGTCATGAACATTAGTTGTGATGCTCTCACCTACAGCACAGACTGTTGCAGTCCCCTGGTTGTGTGGCCCCTGGTTGTGTGGCCCCTAGCTGTGGGGCCCCTGGCTGTGAGGCCCCTGGCTGTGTGGCCCCTGGCTGTGTGGCCCCTGGCTGTAGGCCCCTGGCTGTGAGGCCCCTGGCTGTGTGGCCCCTGGCTGTGTGGCCCCTGGCTGTGTGGCCCCTGGCTGTGCCTCCCTGGCCTCTTTAGACAGTTCCTCTAACAGAGTACAGGACACACGATGTCTGCGGAAATGACTGCTTATAGTATAGTCTCTCTCTATCCTTCTATCTTCCCTCTGTCTCTTAACCCCCCCTCTCTCTTTCTCCCTCCCTCTCTTTCTCCCCCTGTCTCTCCCTCCCTCTCTCTCTTTCTCCCCCCTCTCTCTTTCTCCCTCCCTCTCTCTCTTTCTCCCCCTGTCTCTCTTTCTCACTCCCTCTCTTTCTTTCTCCCCCCTGTCTCTCTTTCTCCCTCCCTGTCTCTCTTTCTCCCTCCCTGTCTCTCTTTCTCCCCCTGTCTCTCTTTCTCCCTCCCTCTCTCTCTTTCTCCCCCCTGTCTCTCTTTCTCCCTCCCTCTCTCTCTTTCTCCCCCCTCTCTCTTTCTCCCTCCCTCTCTCTCTTTCTCCCTATCTCTCTCTCTTAAAAGCTGGTAGCAAGTTTTGTACACTAATTATCACCATTTAGCCTTAACACACACTCTTCTCTCTCCTGCTGTGTGTGTGTGTCCTCCTGTGTGTGTGTGTGTCTCCTCCTGTGTGTGTGTGTCTCCTCCTGTGTGTGTGTGTGTCCTCCTGTGTGTGTGTGTCTCCTCCTGTGTGTGTGCATCTCCTACTGTGTGTGTGTGTGTCTCCTCCTGTGTGTGTGTGTCTCCTCCTGTGTGTGTGTGTCTCCTCCTGTGTGTGTGTGTCTCCTCCTGTGTGTGTGTGTCTCCTCCTGTGTGTGTGTGTCTCCTCCTGTGTGTGTCTTCCTGTGTGTGTGTATCTCCTACTGTGTGTGTGTGTGTCCTCCTGTGTGTGTGTCTCCTCCTGTGTGTGTGTGTGTGTCTCCTCCTGTGTGTGTGTGTGTGTCTCCTCCTGTGTGTGTGTGTGTCTCCTCCTGTGTGTGTGTGTGTCTCCTCCTGTGTGTGTGTCTTCCTGTGTGTGTGTGTGTGTGTGTGTCTCCTCCTGTGTGTGTGTCTCCTCCTGTGTGTGTGTGTCTCCTCCTGTGTGTGTGTGTCTCCTCCTGTGTGTGTGTGTCTCCTCCTGTGTGTGTGTGTGTCTCCTCCTGTGTGTGTGTCTCCTCCTGTGTGTGTGTGTCTCCTCCTGTGTGTGTGTATCTCCTCCTGTGTGTGTGTCTCCTCCTGTGTGTGTGTGTCTGCTCCTGTGTGTGTGTGTCTTGCATTGCTCTTATGCAACACAGCAGCTCTAGGGGTTATACACAGAGGGACATATGGGAGCCCCCTTCACACACACACTCTCACACACACACATGCACCGATACACACATACTCTCATGCACACACATGTTCACAGATACACACGCACTGGTTGTGTTTTATTAGTATCTGCTGGTTGATTCCTTCATCCTGAGCAGGAAGAGTGTGATGTGGATCAGCCTGACAGCTCCTCAGAGCAGGGTTCTGGTTCTGGTTCTCCCTGTGGACCCTCTTCAGCAGGGTTCTGGTTCTGGTTCTCCCTGTGGACCCTCTTCAGCAGGGTTCTGGTTCTGGTTCTCCCTGTGGACCCTCTTCAGCAGGGTTCTGGTTCTGTGCTCTCTCTGCTCTGTGCTGTTCGTCCTGCTGAGTATAGCCAGGCTTGGTTACATGTGTGAGCAAGGTTGGTTGTGTGTGTGTGTGTGTGTGTGTATGTGTATGGGTTAGGGTGTGTGTGTGTGTGACTGGTGGTGCCTGGCTCTTACTGGCTCTTCATTACAGCAGTACCAGGCTGTGACAGGAGAGCAGGGAACACAGTCTGCCACTTAGACACACACACACGCTCGCACACACACACACACACGCTCACACGCACACACATGCTTACACACGCACACACACGCTCACACACGCACACACACACTCACAAACACACACACGCAGACACACATGCTCTCACACACACACACAAACGCTCACAAACACACACACACACATTAATTAATTGCGACCACACACATATCGTACTTGACACTGATGTAACTATACTGCATTACCAGGGTACCAGACTGTAGCAGGCACCAGGAATGGAATATCTGTGTCCAGGGTTATCAGAAACACACACTGTGAGGTCGCTGTGTTGGGTGGTGTGTGGAGGGTGTGTTGGTGCTCTGTAGTGTCCGGTACTGGGGGCCAGTGGTATGGGGGCCAGAGATGGAGGGTTCAGGGGCCCCTGGACACTGAAGTTACTGAACACTCTGAACACCTGGTCAGCCTCTCACCCTGCCTCACCATCATCAGAAGATTATTATCAATTATTGACCTTTTGAGGATTCTTCTAAATGTTTTTCCCCTCTCTCTCTACCTCTTGCCCTCTCTCTTTCCCCCCTCTCTCTTATTCCCTCTATCTCTCTTTTTCTCCCTCTCCTTCCTTTCATTCTCTCTCTTTCTCACACTCTCTCCCCCCCCCCCCTCTCTCTGGACTTGTTCTTTGTTCCTGGGAGTTCAGAACAAACAAGAGCCAGCATGTTGATGAGCACACTGCTTTCCTTTCACCTCTCCTCTTTCTCATCCCTCCCTTTATCTTTCCCTTCATCTCTATTTCTGTCCCTCCTGCCAGTGTGCTGTGAAGATGCCTGACATCTGAGCTCTCCTGACGCTACACCTGCTTTACATGCTGCCTGGGAAGAGGCAAGTCAGAGGAGACTGCATGTCCAGACAGGAGAGGAGAGAGAGGGGGAGAGAGGGGGGGGGGGGGGGGGGGAGAGGGAGAGGGAGGGAGGGGGGGGAGATAAGGAGGAAGGAGGGAGAGGGAGGGAGTGGGGAGAGAGCGGGAGGTTTAGAGAGCGGGAGAGGGAGGGAGAGGGAGGGAGAGACAGAGTGAGACAGAGCTACATAATGACATTTCTGCTCGGTCTCTTCCAGTCACCCTGTATATCTGCTAATGCAACAGTCACAGGCTCCGCCCCCAAACCAGTGTCCCATTACGCTCTCCTGAGAACAGAGACCTCAGAACTCTGGAGGGTGTGTGTGTGTGATGCTGTGTGTGTGTGTGATGCTGTGTGTATGATGCTGTGTGTGTGTGTGATGCTGTGTGTATGATGCTGTGTGTGTGTGATGCTGTGTGTGTGATGCTGTGTGTGTGTGTGATGCTGTGTGTGTGATGCTGTGTGTGTGTGTGATGCTGTGTGTATGATGCTGTGTGTGTGTGATGCTGTGTGTGTGATGCTGTGTGTGTGTGTGATGCTGTGTGTGTGATGCTGTGTGTGTGTGTGATGCTGTGTGTGTGTGATGCTGTGTGTGTGATGCTGTGTGTGTGATGCTGTGTTTGTGATGCTGTGTGTGTGTGACGCTGTGTGTGTATGATGCTTGTGTGTGTGTGATGCTGTGTGTGTGTGTGATGCTGTGTGTGTGATGCTGTGTGTGTGATGCTGTGTTTGTGATGCTGTGTGTGTGTGACGCTGTGTGTGTGTGATGCTGTGTGTGTGATGCTGTGTGTGTGTGATGCTGTGTGGTGTGTGTGATTGTGTGTATGATGCTGTGTGTGTGTGATGCTGTGTGTGTGTGATGCTGTGTTGTGTGTGATTGTGTGTGTGATGCTGTGTGTGTTGTGATGCTGTGTGTGTGTGATGCTGTGTGTGTGTGATGCTGTGTGTGTGTGTGTGTGTGTGTGTGTGTGTGATTGTGTGTGTGATGCTGTGCGCGTTTGATGCTGTGTGTGTGTGTGATTGTGTGTGTGATGCTGTGTGTGTGTGATGCTGTGTGTGTGTGTGATGCTGTGTGTGTGTGTGATGCTGTGTGTGTGTGTGATGCTGTGTGTGTGTGATGCTGTGTGGTGATGCTGTGTGTGTGTGATGCTGTGTGTGTGTGTGATGCTGTGTGTGTGATTGTGTGTGTGATGCTGGTGTGTGTGTGATGCTGTGTGTGTGTGATGCTGTGTGTGTGTGATGCTGTGTGTGGTCAGTTCAGTCTCAGCTCAGTGCCAGAGGAGCTCTTAGCCTGATGATGTAGACTAGACTCATTAGTTTGAGACCTCTAGTCTGTCTGTCTGCCTGTCTGTCTGTCTGTCTGTCTGTCTGTCTGCTTGTCTGTCTGCCTGTCAGTCTGCGACTGCTTGTCTGTCTGTCTGTCTGGTAGGTGACAGGACACTGCACCCTGTCCTGGTGGCGTTCCAGTAACTGCCAGTCCAGGACATGCCCCCACCTCCCCCCACCTCCCCCCACACACACTCCCTCTCAGGGAGGTGTGTGTGTGTGTGTGTCTATGTGCACTCTCAAGTCAGAGCATTTGACAGGCTGAAAATGAAAACTTGTAAGATATACACACTTGGAAAATAGGCTTTCTTCGAGGCTCCCTCCCCCTGCACACACGCACACACACACACACACACTCTCTCTCTCTCTCTCTCTCTCTCTCTCTCTCTCTCAGTGTGTGACAGCACAGCCCCCCCTCCCCCCCACACACACATGGTCCAGGTTATCCTGGAAGGTGCAGCTCTTTCATGGCTGCTGTTATTGAAAGCACATGGTGGTTTCCTGTGTGCATCTCGTTCAGGCTGTGGCCCTGAGACTCAGGAGTGGCAGAGAGACAGAGAGAGAGAGAGGAGAGACAGAGAGACAGAGAGACAGAGAGAGAGAGAGAGAGAGAGAGAGAGAACAGCCCAGTACTGAGAGAGAGAGAGAGAGAGAGAGAGAGAGAGAGAGAGAGAGAGAGAGAGAACAGCCCAGTACTGAGAGAGAGAGAGAGAGAGAGAACAGCCCAGTACTGAGAGAGAGAGAGAGAGAGAGAGAGAACAGCCCAGTACTGAGAGAGAGAGAGAGAGAGACAGAGAGAGAGAGCTAGACTGTCACCAGAGAGAAAAAGAGAGGCAGGTCGAGAGCGAGAGAGTGTTAGCAGAAAGGGGGGGGGGGGGGGGGGGGGGGCAACCAACTCTTTAAATGCTGTTTGTCCCCCAGTAGGGTGATGCAGGTGATGATGCAGTTCATGTCTGCTATAGTTGGACAGTCTAAAGTCACTGGGTCCTAAAGCAGCAGTCCTACAGGTGGAGCACACACACACACGCACACACACAGGGCAGGGCTGAGGGAAAGGCATGTGTGTGTGTAGAAGTGTGAGGTCAGCTAGGTGATTTTTGTCCACCTCCTTGCTGCAAGAAAAATTATTCTTTTTTCATCATAGTAGCGCAGGAAGGGACTGTTACCGTGGTGATGGAGATGAAGTGAGTTTATCTGTCGTTCCGTTACCGTGGCAGCTGAGAGCACTGTGGGGGTCATGTCAGTTATCAGAAGCTTCTCTGTATCATCTTCACACAAGGCTGCCCCCCCACTTCCCCCTCCCAGTGTGTAGGAGCCTGAGAGAAGCTCATTGACAGGGAAAGCCCCCCCCCCCCATGCTTCCTCTCCTCCCTGCCTCCTCCTCCTCCTCCCTGCCCTCCCTCTCCTCACCTCCTCCTCCTGCCTCCTCTCCTCCCCTGCCTCCTCCCTGCCTCCTCTCCTCCCTGCCTCCTCCCTGCCTCCTCCTTGCCTCCTCTCCTCCTTGCCTCTCCTTCTCCTCCCTGCCCTCCTCTCCTCCCTGCCTCCCTCCCTGCCTCCTCCCTGCCCTCCTCCCTTGCCTCCTCTCCTCCTTGCCGTCCTCTCCTCCCTGCCTCCTCCTTGCCTCCTCTCCTCCCTGCCTCCTCACCGCCTCTCCTCCCTGCCTCCTCACCTCCTCTCCTCCCTGGCTCCTCACCTCCTCTCCTCCCCCTGCCTCCTCACCTCCTCTCCTCCTGTGGTGCTCCAGTGTGGCTCCTGGTCCAGAAAGGCTGCTGCTGCATTATTAATGGTGTTCAGGAGGAGGGATCAGGTTCTGGAGCTGCTGAACACCTGCAGCCTGGAGAGACTGTCAGCCCCGACACTGTGTCAGCTGACACCAGACCCCAGAGAGAGAGAGGAGGGAGAGATACCAGCAGGAGAGAGAGACCAGCAGGAGAGAGAGAGGGAGGGAAAGAGAGACCAGCAGGAGAGAGAGGACCAGCAGGAGAGAGAGAGGGAGGGAAAGAGAGACCAGCAGGAGAGAGAGACCAGCAGGAGAGAGAGAGGGAGGGAAAGAGAGACCAGCAGGAGAGAGGTAGAGGGAAAGGAAGACCAGAACGACCTTCTCCAGAGCATCCAGCTGCATGGTGCACTCTCACTAAAGTAGGCCAGACAGTCAGACAGTCAGCCAGACAGTCAGACAGCCAGCAGACAGCCAGACAGCCAGTTAGACAGTCAGACAGTCAGACAGACAGACAGTCAGACAGACAGACAGCCAGACAGACAGACAGACAGTCAGACAGACAGACAGACAGACAGTCAGACAGACAGTCAGACAGACAGACAGACAGTCAGACAGACAGACAGACAGACAGACAGACAGACAGACAGTCAGTTAGACAGTCAGACAGTCAGACAGACAGACAGACAGTCAGACAGACAGACAGTCAGACAGACAGACAGACAGACAGACAGTCAGCCAGCCAGCCAGCCAGACAGACAGTCAGACAGACAGGACAGACAGACAGACAGACAGACAGTCAGACAGACAGACAGTCAGACAGTCAGACAGTCAGACAGACAGACAGACAGTCAGACAGACAGACAGACAGACAGACAGACAGACAGACAGACAGACAGACAGTCAGACAGACAGACAGTCAGACAGTCAGACAGTCAGACAGACAGACAGACAGACAGACAGACAGACAGACAGACAGTCAGACAGACAGACAGTCAGACAGTCAGACAGTCAGACAGTCAGACAGTCAGAGGGGAGGGGGCAGGTGGGGTGGGGGGCTCATCTAGAGAGAGGCCATGAGCCGGCGCAGTCTGTGTTGGTTGGGCGGGGGAATCATCTCCTGTTTGGGATTCTAGACTGCAGCAAATAAATCATGTGTTCATGTGTTCTGTGTGGAACTCTCGCAAGGTGGCTGTCAGTAGATGAGATGACGGGAGGGAGGGGGAGAGAGGGAGGGAGGGAGGAGGGGGAGAGAGGGAGGAGGGGGAGGGAAGGAGGATCTGTTGACAGGTCTGGTAAATCACTCTTGGCTCTCCATGTCTAACAGTCACATTTAACATTAGCTCTGAATCATCTGAAAAGACATTTACCCAAGCAGCTCACCAACTCTGAAAGCTTGTTAACTTTCAAAACAGACCGATTTAATCTCTTTGTTGCTACGTAGCAACGGCAGCACGATTCCTGCTCTTTATTGAAACACACATTTCTGAAACACAGTGACATTGCATGTCCTCATGACATCACATATGTGGTACAGCTGCAGGGCATCATGGGAGGATGAGTCCTGATGTGCTCTGTGCTCCACTGTAGTTCTGTCCCTGCTCCTAGGACAGCCTCTGGTGCTTCTACACACTATTAGGGAGCCGTTTAGCATTCAGGCTCAATGAGGAAACAGCAGTTGATGTGATGGTGAAGTGAGAGGACATGATGTAGCTGCTTCTCTACCTCAGACAACCTCTGTCTCGTGTAGCTGCTCTCTACAGAGGCAGTGACTCAGTTATTCAGCTGTGAGGTTCCCCTAGTGCAGCTCCAGAGAGAGAGAGAGAGGCAGAGAGAGTCAGTGAGGCTCAAACCAACACACTGTATGAAGAATCTGTTAGTCACTTCTCATTGCTTGATAACTGGGCAGCGCTGCTCTGCAATACAATCAATCATTTCAATCAATCAACCATCCAAGCCAACAAACACATCATAAACTACCCAAACACACACACTGCTGTTGCTGTTACCAAGACAGAACCCCAGTCCTGGTCTACATCAGAACCCCAGTCCTGGTCTAGATCAGAACCCCAGTCCTGGTCTACATCAGAACCCCAGTCCTGGTCTACATCAGAACCCCAGTCCTGGTCTACATCAGAACCCCAGTCCTGGTCTACATCAGAACCCCAGTCCTGGTCTACATCAGAACCCCAGTCCTGGTCTAGATCAGAACCCCAGTCCTGGTCTACATCAGAACCCCAGTCCTGTCTACATCAGAACCCCAGTCCTGGTCTACATCAGAACCCCAGATCAGAGCTGGAATGCTCAACAACATGACCTCAGTTCTCATCATGCTTGACTTACTGTAAACAAACACACCCTCTCCTACCAGTACAGTGTGTGTGTGTGTCTCACCCGCAAGTTCCCCGGCCCCCACCGGCCCCACCGGCCCCCACCGGGCCCCACCGGCCCCCACTGACCCCTACCGGCCTGTAGCATACCAGAGATGATGCTGCTCGCTTGTGCCATGCTGAGGCTGGAGGCAGGAGGTTGAGGCTGGAGGTTGAGGCTGGAGGTTGAGGTTGAGGCTGGAGGTTGAGGCTCGAGGTTGAGGCTGGAGGCTGGGACAGCAGAGCTGGTTCTGTGTGACTGGATCATTGAAGCCTTGCTCTTGTAAATCTCCCACAGTGCCTGTAATGGAGGGTGGTTTTGTTTCCTGTACATTCAAGTGTGTGTGTAATGTGTGTGTGTGCGTGTAATGTGTGTGTGTGTGTGTGTATGAGTGTATCTGTCAGAGCCTTTGTTTATTCCTTACCTTCTACCAGGGGGAAGGAGATGAATGCAACACACTGTGTGTGTGTGCACTTTCCCTCCCTCTCTCGCTCCCTCCCTCCCTCCCTCCCTCCCTCCCTCCCTCCCTCCCTCCCTCCCTCCCTCCCTCCCTCCCTCCCTCCCTCCCCTCCCTCCCTCCCCTCCCTCCCCTCACACGAGCCTCTCCCAGCCACAGCTGCCCTCACACTGTCCACAGCTGCCCTCACACTGTCCACAGCTGCCCTCACACTGTCCACAGCTGTCCTCACACTGTCCACAGCTGCCCTCACACTGTCCCACAGCTGCCCTCACACTGTCCACAGCTGCCCTCACACTGTCCACAGCTGCCCTCACACTGTCCACAGCTGTCCTCACACTGTCCACAGCTGCCCTCACACTGTCCACAGCTGCCCTCACACTGTCCACAGCTGTCCTCACACTGTCCACAGCTGCCCCTCACACTGTCCACAGCTGCCCTCACACTGTCCACAGCTGCCCTCACACTGTCCACAGCTGCCCCTCACACTGTCCACAGCTGCCCTCACACTGTCCACAGCTGCCCTCACAGTGCTAACGCTAACACTGTTTACCTACAGGAGCCCGGGCCCCTCCATCCACAGCTTCATCCACAGCTCCATCCACAGCTCCATCCACAGCTTCATCCACAGCTCCATCCACAGCTTCATCCACAGCTCCATCCACAGCTCCATCCACAGCTCCATCCACAGCTCCATCCACAGCTTCATCCACAGCTCCATCCACAGCTCCATCCACAGATCCATCCACAGCTCCATCCACAGCTCCATCCACAGCTCCATCCACAGCTCCATCCACAGCTTCATCCACAGCTCCATCCACAGCTCCATCCACAGCTTCATCCACAGCTCCATCCACAGCTCCATCCACAGCTCCATCCACAGCTCCATCCACAGCTCCATCCACAGCTTCATCCACAGCTTCACCACAAGGGATTCTTCTGGCACCTGGGAGCAGTTTAGGATAAAAGTAGAATCAATAAAACATGTCATGTGTTTGGCATTAAATACATGAGAGGTAGAGAGGGTGAGGGAGGGAGGAAGAGGGTGAGGGAGGGAGGGAGGGAGGGAGGGAGGGAGGGAGGGAGGGAGGGAGGGAGGGAGGGAGGGAGGGAGGGAGGGAGGGAGGGAGGGAGGGAGGGAGGGAAGGAGGGAGGGAGACGCTCTCAGCTTGTGTGCTGTGAAGTCAGATCTCTCAGGTCTCTACTTCCTGTGTCCTGTGGTTTCTCCCAGAGCAGCTCATCACCAGGCCTCCAGCCCCTCATGTCACCGTGGCAACTCTCTGAGTAATGCTTTCATCTAGTCTGCCTCCACAGGGCATTCCTCTGCTCTGCTTGGTGTTCAGATGGTCATGAGGGTCATGCTTCCTGTACCAGATTCATGTGCTTGTGAAAGTTGCTGATTAGAGACCGACAGTAAGGATCAGGTTTCCTTAGATCCTGCCCTGCCTCCCCCCATCCCTCTCTCTCCCCCATCCTTCTCTCTCCCCCATCCCTCTCTCTCCCCCTGCCCCTCCCCCATCCCTCTCTCTCCCCCATCCTTCTCTCTCCCCCATCCCTCTCTCTCCCCCTGCCCCTCCCCCATCCCTCTCTCTCCCCCATCCCTCTCTCTCCCCCCTGCCCCTCCCCCCATCCCTCTCTCTCCCCCATCCCTCTGTCATGTCATGGTAGATGACAGGAGTGAGCATCCAGAGTACACACCATGCTCATGTGAGGACTGTGTTTGTGTTGCTCTGTCAGAGATGTGAGACTGTGTTTGTGTTGCTCTGTCAGAGATGTGAGACTGTGTTTGTGTTGCTCTGTCAGAGATGTGAGACTGTGTTTGTGTTGCTCTGTCAGAGATGTGAGACTGTGTTTGTGTTGCTCTGTCAGAGATGTGAGACTGTGTTTGTGTTGCTCTGTCAGAGATGTGAGACTGTGTTTGTGTTGCTCTGTCAGAGATGTGAGACTGTGTTTGTGTTGCTCTGTCAGAGATGTGAGACTGTGTTTGTGTTGCTCTGTCAGAGATGTGAGACTGTGTTTGTGTTGCTCTGTCAGATATGTGAGACTGTGTTTGTGTTGCTCCGTCAGAGATGTGAGACTGTGTTTGTGTTGCTCCGTCAGAGATGTGAGACTGTGTTTGTGTTGCTCCGTCAGAGATGTGAGACTGTGTTTGTGTTGCTCCGTCAGATATGTGAGACTGTGTTTGTGTTGCTCTGTCAGAGATGTGAGACTGTGTTTGTGTTGCTCTGTCAGAGATGTGAGACTGTGTTTGTGTTGCTCTGTCAGAGATGTGAGACTGTGTTTGTGTTGCTCTGTCAGAGATGTGAGACTGTGTTTGTGTTGCTCTGTCAGAGATGTGAGACTGTGTTTGTGTTGCTCTGTCAGAGATGTGAGACTGTGTTTGTGTTGCTCTGTCAGAGATGTGAGACTGTGTTTGTGTTGCTCTGTCAGAGATGTGAGACTGTGTTTGTGTTGCTCTGTCAGAGATGTGAGACTGTGTTTGTGTTGCTCTGTCAGATATGTGAGACTGTGTTTGTGTTGCTCTGCTTTCCTCCCAGCTTAGTTAATGTATGCTGCACTCACTCTGTAACACTCTGATGGTCATTATGTGGTTCTGATTCACTGCACCTGTGCCAGTGCCTCACCAGCACTCTTTCTCTCTCTCTATCTCTCTCTCTTTCTCTTCATAACACTCTCTCTCTCTCTCTCTCTCTCTCTCTCTCTCTCTATCTCTTTTTAAATACAATTTTTCAATTTGAATTCCACAGGCTTTGTTGGCACGGCAACAAACAATAAACTCCATTGGCAACAAATGTTCATGTATTGCGTTCATATTGCCAAAGCAATAGTGGACTTCCAGAAATATTTCTGAACTGTGCAAGAAAATCAGTAGATCATCTCTCTCTCTCCCTCTATCTATCTCCTTCCCTCTCCCCCTCTCTCTCATCCTGTGAGAGTGAATATCTTATTGATCCATTGAATGGGCAGAGTAATGCTGTGCATCATCTTAAAGCACGTCCGTATTCACTGAAACTGAGTTTCAGTCAACCTTCTTTTTCACACTGAACTGTGTGTGTGTGTGTGTGTGTGTGTGTGTGTGTGTGTGTGTGTGTGTGTGTGTGTGTGTGTGTGTGTGTGTGTGTGTGTGTGTGTGTGTGTGTGTGTGTGTGAACAAATGTCCTCTGTGGCGTTGAGTCTGGGTAATCTTCTGCTTTAGGGCTGTTTCTATGGAGAGTAGGGGGATCTTCTGTGGAGGGTGAGGGGGTCTCTAGTGTAGGGTGGGGGATCTTCTGTGGAGGGTGAGGGGGTCTCTAGTGGAGGGTGGGGGATCTTCTGTGGATGGTGGAGTGTTTCCATTACATGGGTCTTCAGAGGGAGGTTATATGTAGCCTGTCTGTTCTTCTCAGCGTTGATAGTTTGTTTTAAGGGAACTCCATGTCTCTCTGTTGTCTGACAGACTAGTCTGATGTTTTATTGGGAGAGATGGAGGGAGGGTAGGGAGGGGGAGAGAGAGGGGGAGAGAGAGGGGGGGGGAGAGAGGGGGAGAGAGCGGGAGAGAGGAAGGAGAGGTGAAGAGGGAATCAATACATCTCGACTTCATTGCTGCAGCAGAAAACGCGAGCTGTTTTTGCTTTGAGCGTCTCACACACTCAAGAAGCAGCCATGAGGGCAGCTGAGAGAGATTTCAGTGAACATTGTTGTGTTGATATTCAAACGTAGGAACATTCCCTAGTGTTGAGTTTAGACTGGATCAGTCAGGGAGGTTTAAGGTGCCGCTTGGTTTGTTGTGAGATGACTCACAGCATCCTGTCACCTGATATTTCATGTATCCAGAGATTTCTGGGGAGGATGCACATGACATCATATCATCACCACATCATCGGTCAACAACCGACAAATCGTTATGTACAGTAATAATATTCTCAGACAGACCGTAAGTCAATCAGCCAGTTGCAGCTGTAGGGAAAATACTTTCTGATAAATCATTTAAAAGCTTCAGACCCTTTTGTCCATCAACCCCCCGAAACCGTTGGAGATCAATTATCTTCCAGAATGTTCCATGTGTGAGACAGAGAGTGTCTGGTTCAGATACCTTTCAGAAACAAAGCTCCATTTCAAAGTTTCCACCTAATTTTCCTACTGAAAGTGTATGTTTGCAAATGATGGTGTGTGTGTGTGTGTGTGTGTGTGTGTGTGTGTCTGTGTGTGTGTGTGTGTGTGTGTGTGTGTGTGTGTGTGTGTGTGTGTGTGTGTGTGTGTGTGTGTGTGTGTGTGAGACAGGATGAGCAGACCTCTAACCTCTAACCTGAGACAGGGTGAGCAGACCTCTAACCTCTAACCTGAGACAGGATGAGCAGACCTCTAACCTGAGACAGGGTGAGCAGACCTCTAACCTCTAACCTGAGACAGGATGAGCAGACCTCTAACCTCTAACCTGAGACAGGATGAGCAGACCTCTAACCTCTAACCTGAGACAGGGTGAGCAGACCTCTAACCTGAGACAGGGTGAGCAGACCTCTAACCTCTAACCTGAGACAGGATGAGCAGACCTCTAACCTGAGACAGGATGAGCAGACCTCTAACCTCTAACCTGAGACAGGGTGAGTTCTGCAGCAGACTGTGTTACTTGATGCCTTTATCCCCATTTTACTGCCTTGTCCTTCAGATCACATTGTCTCTCTCTGCAGTGGTTTTCACCAGACTGCAGTACAGAAGTCTCAGCTGCTAGCTAGACCAGCTAGCACAGCTAGCACAGCTAGCACAGCTAGCACAGCTAGCACAGGCAGGGGTGTGGATGTGGGGCCTTGACTACCCTGAGCTGTGACTAACACAGAGACTGGAAGAGAGAGACCAGCTGTGACTAACACAGAGACTGGAAGAGAGAGACCAGCTGTGACTAACACAGAGACTGGAAGAGAGAGACCAGCTGTGACTAACACAGAGACTTTCTGAAGGACAGGAACAGACAATGTTGTGCTGCTGGAGGTCAGTATGAGACAGGACCATGAATGTGAACACATGAAAGATGCTCTCCCCTGTCAAGTCTCTGATGAGAGACCAGTGCTGGTATCGCCTGAGAGCTGGTATCTGCTGAGAGAGCTGGTATCTCCTGAGAGAGCTGGTATCTCCTGAGAGAGCTGGTATCTCCTGAGAGAGCTGGTATCTCCTGAGAGAGCTGGTATCTCCTGAGAGAGCTGGTATCTTCTGAGAGAGCTGGTATCTGCTGAGAGAGCTGGTATCTCCTGAGAGAGCTGGTATCTCCTGAGAGAGCTGGTATCTTCTGAGAGAGCTGGTATCTCCTGAGAGAGCTGGTATCTCCTGAGAGAGCTGGTATCTCCTGAGAGAGCTGGTATCTTCTGAGAGAGCTGGTATCTCCTGAGAGAGCTGGTATCTCCTGAGAGAGCTGGTATCTGCTGAGAGAGCTGGTATCTCCTGAGAGAGCTTGTTAAGGCTCCTAGTGACATCTTGTTCACACAGGGCTGTACATGAGAGGAGAGGAACAATTAGCTGTACTCTAACACACATTCGGTCTGTCAGAATGAAGTCACACACGCGCACACACACACTGAAGATGACTGCCCCGCACACACACTCTGCCTCAAAGGCAGTTTGCTACTTAAGCATGCTCCCTTACACCCAGCTTCAGACACGCACACCCGCTTACGACACACACACACACACACATATAAACACACACACACGCTCACACTCAAACACACTCTCACTAACACAGGACCCTCAGCTTCATGTTCTATAAAGGGGTGCTTGTGCAGATTATTAAAGGAAGTTAAGTCTACAGCTTCGACAGCCAAGCCAACGTTTATCTTTGATCCACCCATGATTGGCCAGGGCAGCCAAGTGTTTTGGAAAAGATCTCAGTCTTTCTCCACACACACGCACACACACACTGACACACACACACACACATACGCAACAACACATGTACACACACACACACGCACACACACTGACACACATACGCAATAACACATGTACACACACACACACACACACACACTGACACACACACATACGCAATAACACATGTACACACTGACACACACACATACACACTAACACATGTACACACACACTCATTCCATCAACTTGCTGGCTAGAATGAGTGTGTCAGCTGACTCAGCGTTATATAATGTCAAAGTGTCTTTTGTGAAAATCGCCAAAAGACTCCATTAATGGGTTATGGATAATGAATAAGAGAGAAAAATCTATAACAGAAATCTTTACCAGCCGAGCAGCCAGTCCTGGAGGGAAAGACCAGCTTGTGGAAAGTGTGATAGTTTATAAAAGTAGTAAACATTAACGGTCAAGGCTGAAGTTTTACTGCAGAGCAGGTCTACTGCAGAGAAGGTCTACTGTAGTGTAGAGCAGGTCTACTGCAGAGAAGGTCTACTGTAGTGTAGAGCAGGTCTACTGCAGAGAAGGTCTACTGCAGAGAAGGTCTACTGCAGAGCAGGTCTACTGTAGTGTAGAGCAGGTCTACTGCAGAGCAGAGCAAGTCTACTGCAGAGCAGAGCAGGTCTACTGCGGAGAAGGTCTACTGCAGAGCAGGTCTACTGTAGTGCAGAGCAAGTCTACTGCAGAGCAGGTCTACTGCAGAGCAGGTCTGTAGTTCTGGTGCAGAGCAGGTCTGTAGTTCTGGTGCAGAGCAGGTCTGTAGTTCTGGTGCAGAGCAGGTCTGTAGTTCTGGTGCAGAGCATGTCTGTAGTTCTGGTGCAGAGCAGGTCTACTGCAGAGCAGAGCAGGTCTGTAGTTCTGGTGTAGAACAGGTCTGTAGTTCTGGTGCAGAGCAGGTCTGTAGTTCTGGTGCAGAGCAGGTCTGTAGTTCTGGTGCAGAGCAGGTCTGTAGTTCTGGTGCAGAGCAGGTCTGTAGTTCTGGTGCAGAGCAGGTCTGTAGTTCTGGTGTAGAACAGGTCTGTAGTTCTGGTGCAGAGCAGGTCTGTAGTTCTGGTGCAGAGCAGGTCTGTAGTTCTGGTGCAGAGCAGGTCTGTAGTTCTGGTGCAGAGCAGGTCTGTAGTTCTGGTGTAGAACAGGTCTGTAGTTCTGGTGCAGAGCAGGTCTGTAGTTCTGGTGCAGAGCAGGTCTGTAGTTCTGGTGCAGAGCAGGTCTGTAGTTCTGGTGTAGAACAGGTCTGTAGTTCTGGTGCAGAGCAGGTCTGTAGTTCTGGTGCAGAGCAGGTCTGTAGTTTCTGGTGCAGAGCATGTCTGTAGTTCTGGTGCAGAGCAGGTCTGTAGTTCTGGTGCAGAGCAGGTCTGTAGTTCTGGTGCAGAGCAGGTCTGTAGTTCTGGTGCAGAGCAGGTCTGTAGTTCTGGTGCAGAGCAGGTCTGTAGTTCTGGTGCAGAGCAGGTCTGTAGTTCTGGTGCAGAGCAGGTCTGTAGTTCTGGTGCAGAGCAGGTCTACTGCAGAGCAGGTCTGTAGTTCTGGTGCAGAGCAGGTCTACTGCAGAGCAGGTCTGTAGTTCTGGTGCAGAGCAGGTCTGTAGTTCTGGTGCAGAGCAGGTCTACTGCAGAGCAGGTCTGTAGTTCTGGTGCAGAGCAGGTCCTGTAGTTCTGGTGCAGAGCAGGTCTACTGCAGAGCAGGTCTGTAGTTCTGGTGTAGAGCAGGTCTACTGCAGAGCAGGTCTGTAGTTCTGGTGCAGGGCAGGTCTGTAGTTCTGCAGATCAGAGCACAGTTGTGTTGAGGTCTGACAGGATATCTCACTGTTTCCAGTCTGTTTCTGCTGCAGATGAGTCATGCTACAGTAGAGAGCACAGCTAGCCTGACTACACAGCTTCATACACATCTGAGAGGTCCACCTTGGAAGCGGTTTCTAAAAGGTCATTCACATGAACATGAATCAGACATTGTTGGGAAACTAAACAAGTGCCACAAGAAGAACCACAAGAGGATTCAGTCAAACAAGTTACAACTAAACAACATGAACCTCTGAGGCTCAGAAACTCTAACCATGTCAAGTCTGCCTTCACTGCTTCTAACACTGAAGCTGAGGTTTAAACTGCCCTGTGTGAGGCGGAGGCAGGTTTAAACTGCCCTGTGTGAGGCTGAGGCAGGTTTAAACTGCCCTGTGTGAGGCTGAGGCAGGTTTAAACTGCCCTGTGTGAGGCTGAGGCAGGTTTAAACTGCCCTGTGTGAGGCTGAGGCAGGTTTGCCCTGTGTGAGGCTGAGGCAGGTTTAAACCAGCCCGTGTCCAGCCCGGTGATGCAGGGGGCAGTAATGCTGGGGCAGTAATTCAGGGGCAGTAATGCTGGGGGCAGTAATTCAGGGGCAGTAATGCTGGGGCAGTAATGCTGGGGCAGTAATTCAGGGGCAGTAATGCTGGGGCAGTAATGCTGGGGCAGTACAGACCCACAGTCCTGCAGTCACCCCCTCAGCAGAGGCTCAGCAGCAGAACAGGAGCAGTGTGGCAGTGGACTGACCCTGCGGTGGACCTGGACCCTGAACACCCAGCCCCCTTCAGCAGTCACCCTCCCCCCCCCCCCCCCCCACCTTATACTGGGTATAGTAACGTAATAACAGAGGTGGGGGAGGGAAAGCTTAATGGAGTTTGTGTGAGCAGAGCCAGTGTGCCTGGAGGGAACTGGGAAAACATGTGGAAACCACACACACACACACACACACACACACACACAGAGTAACATGCTGATGTACATCAAACACACACACACACACACACAGTAACATGCTGATGTACATCAAACACACACACACACACACAGTAACATGCTGATGTACATCAAACACACACACACACACAGTAACACGCTGACGTACATCAAAACACACACACACACACACACTAATACAGCACACACACAAACACACAGTAACAAACTGACACACACCACACACACTACCACAGTTAGGGAGGAAGAAGTCACCTGTGCTCTGTAGTTCATGGGCAGGGCAGCCTCAGGGGCAGGGCAGCCTCAGGGCAGCCTCAGGGGCAGGGCAGCCTCTCAGAATATAATATCAATATTTGGTTTGGCAGCTTAGGCAGCAGTGTTAAAGGATGCGGTGTTAGGAGGTTAGGAGTG
>CM059290.1:1072500-1075000 GCA_030340665.1 Neosalanx taihuensis
GAGGAGAGGGAGAGGAGGAGAGGGGGAGGAGGGAGAGGGGGAGGAGTAGAGGGGGAGGAGGGAGAGGGGGAGGAGTAGAGGGGGAGGAGGGAGAGGGGGAGGAGGGGGAGGAGAGGAGGAGGAGGAGGAGGAGAGGTGGAGGAGGAAGGGGGAGGAGGAGGAGATGTAGATGTATCAGATGTTCTCTTTGATCCACTGTGTGTTGATACTTTTCTACTTTAACAATCTGCTTCCTGTAAGCATCTGTAGACTTCCTCCTAAACTCACTGTTCTCCTAAACTTCCAACTTCCAGTTACCGTGTCTGTAGAAGGGTAGTCCAACACTGCATGTCTGATAATGATGTAAGATAGGTGGTCTATGTACAATATTTGGATAAACTGTGTCTTCACAAGGCCAATAAACCTGTCATTCCTCTGACGTCACATGTGATCCTTTATGATCTGATTACACGTGTTGGTTCATCAAATCGATCGCTGTATTGATCGTGTCTTCAGGTAGGATGGAGCCCTGCAGCCAAGACAAGATGTCTAACATGAAGATCCAGAATGCATCTGTACATCACGGTACAGCATCCACACACACTGTGGTGCACACACACACACACACACACACATTGTGGTGCACACACACACACACACACACACGGTGTGGTGCACACACACACACACACACACGGTGTGGTGCACACACACACACACACGGTGTGATGCACACACACACACACACGGTGTGTGGCACTATCCAGCACGTGTTAGGACTCAGTCAGTAGCCGGGCAACGTAACCGGAAGAAACCGGCTTGGGGAGCTCATGCTGTACGGTTTGGTGCACGCTCATTCTGCTGCCTCTGGTAAATGCAGAGAGCTTGTGCTGCCTCTGGTAATGCAGAGAGCTGTGCTGCCTCTGGTAATGCAGAGAGCTGTAAGAGAGAAATCACATTACATATAATTAGAAAACACTGAGGAGCGCGTGCAGTATCTTCCAACTAACGCTGATCATGCACGTGGTAACTATGCACCAGCACCACACACACCACACACACCACACCCTGGACCTCCAGAGCACATCTGGCCCGGGTGTCAGTCTGTAGACAGACCTGTTCAGCCCGGATGTCAGTCTGTAGACAGACCTGTTCAGGCCTGGTTGTCAGTCTGTAGACAGACCTGTTCAGCCTGGTTGTCAGTCTGTAGACAGACCTGTTCAGCCTGGGTGTCTCCCAGCAGACAGACCCCTGATCAGTCTGCAGGACAGACCCCTGATCAGACCTGCAGGGCTGGAATGAGCTGGAGACTCCAACACCTCATGAAATGATGACATGTTAAGATCTTTTCATCATAATTACGTTTTTCTAGAAACTTGATCCGTTGATGATTGAAATTGCGAGTCAGTAATCTCACAACACAACTAATTTGGTTATTTTCAGTTTCCTAATAGATTGATACGATTGCTTGCGTTTCGATTTAGCGAAGAGTGTCATTACACCAGGAGAGGAGGAGGGGGAGGAGGAGAAGGGGAGGAGGGGGCAAGGAGGGGGTAGAGGCGGTCCAAACCGGTGTGTGGATACACGGTGTAACGGCTCGCCCGCACTGCAGATTAACCCTCACCTCACCGGGGATGCTGATGACTTGTAAGTACATTAGATTTCCTTCCTCTGAATGAACATGTATGTATTTGTGTCTCTCGGGTATCTGGACTTTAGCCTAAAGATTTATCGTGACCTAAGATGATCTGCATGCTGTCTTAGTGGAGGAGCTGTCCCCCGCTCTGGTGCTGAAAAGGCGCCTGTGTTACTGGTTTCTGCGGTTGGACTTGGATCAGCCCACCTGACCGCTGTTTCAGAGAAGAGATTCTGTTTGATAGTTCCGTGTCTGCAGGGATCAGAATCATCATGTTAGCATCACAAACCAGCGGGTTTTGGTGTTTTGTGCTTCGGTTTAGTCATGACTGGTCTGAGAACAGTGATGTTACGGGGAGAGTCCTCAGTCTGTCATGCCCATGTCTGAGATGAGCCGGTTAGAATCGGTGAATGTGGTGTTCTTCATTAGACTGCTGTCAGTCATCATACTGGGGTTCAGGTGTGTCAGTGGCATTGCTTCACTGTTAAACACTTCTTCTGAACCTGGGGTTGGTAATCTGAAGGACTGGACACCTGCCAAAGGCTCTCTGTCTCTCATCACTGCTAAAAAAAAAACGACTGGTTCAAATATGACATTGTCTCTTTAAAATGAGGACGCTCTGACGTCAACATCCTCCCGTTTGAATGTTGCTGGAGAGTTACAGACTTTCTGAGTGTAGATTTTGTCACTTGATTTGGGTTGTGAAGAAGGATAAGTACTCTGTATTCTGTAGGAGAAGTACTCTGTGTTCTGTAGAATAAGTACTCTGTGTTCTGTAGAATAAGTACTCTGTGTTCTGTAGAATAAGTACTCGGTGTTCTTCCAGACAGGTTTCCACCTCTGGAACCATCCTGGAGGTCAGCAGGGCAGCTGTTTATTCTATTG
>CM059290.1:1080000-1145000 GCA_030340665.1 Neosalanx taihuensis
ACTCGCCTGGAGAACAGCACCAAGCCTGACAAACCCAAACCTGTTCGGAGGAAAACCGTGGCCGACACCTTCATGGCTCCTCTGCTGGACAACAAAGGAACCCAGCACCCCCCCTCAGCTAAAGGTGGGTCTGACCCAGCACCCCCCCCCCCCAGCTAAAGGTGGGTCTGACCCAGCACCCCCCCTCAGCTAAAGGTGGGTCTGACCCAGCACCCCCCCTCCCTGGTTCGAACTCTAGCTGTGCCAACATGATGTTGTGTCCTTGGGCAAGGCACTTCACCCTACTTGCCTCAGGGGGGAATGTCCCTGTACTTGCTGTAAGTCTCTCTGGATAAGAGCGTCTGCTGAATGAATGTAAATGTGTTCTTGACACGGTCCAGATCTGAGCGCGATGGACAAGAAGCACACTCGTAACTTCTCCCTGGACGTGCATCCCTACATGCTGACCATCCGCAAGCCCAAGGTGGAGGCTGTCATCGCTGAGGCCCTTCCTCCAGATCATTCCCTGGACGCTGTGTTCATCGAAGGGACACACACCATCGTCCATGTGTCAGCCTCCATCACAGGTACACTATCAGCTCCATCACAGGTACTCTATCAGCTCCATCACAGGTACTCTATCAGCTCCATCACAGGTACACTATCAGCTCCATCACAGGTACACTATCAGCTCCATCACAGGTACTCTATCAGCTCCATCACAGGTACACTATCAGCTCCATCACAGGTACACTATCAGCTCCATCACAGGTACTGTATCAGCTCCATCACAGGTACTGTATCAGCTCCATCACAGGTACACTATCAGCTCCATCACAGGTACTCTATCAGCTCCATCACAGGTACACTATCAGCTCCATCACAGGTACTCTATCAGCTCCATCACAGGTACTCTATCAGCTCCATCACAGGTACTCTATCAGCTCCATCACAGGTACACTATCAGCTCCATCACAGGTACACTATCAGCTCCATCACAGGTACTCTATCAGCTCCATCACAGGTACTCTATCAGCTCCATCACAGGTACTCTATCAGCTCCATCACAGGTACACTATCAGCTCCATCACAGGTACTCTATCAGCTCCATCACAGGTACTCTATCAGCTTCATCACAGGTACTCTATCAGCTCCATCACAGGTACTCTATCAGCTCCATCACAGGTACACTATCAGCTCCATCACAGGTATCAGCTCTCTGTCTGACAGGAGGTACAGGGGGGTTTATCACCATGGGAACCTGACCGTATCTATCTTTTGTTCGTTTTACGTGCATTTCTGCCAGACATCACCACAGAAGAAGACAATCATGGAATCATAGAACACCTCTTGTCCAATCAAATGACTTGGTCGGCGCTAACCACTGTCTAATCCTTGTCATCCTCTCCAGAGAAGACGAACGGCTCCCCAGAGTCCACCAACACAGCCTTCTCCACGGTCACCCTGCCCACCAGCACCTACCTGAACGGGGTCAGTCCCAACCCCCCCTCCTCAGGAGACCTCCTGAGCCCCACCTCCCTCGCCAAGAACCTCCATCCCCAGAAGGAGGGACCAGAGACAGATATGGAGCCCTTCCCCAGGAACCCCGCGCACCAGCTGCTGGCCATGCACCACACCCTGTTTGAGGAGGAAGAGGAGGCAGGGAGGAGAGACAGGCTGGCAGAGAGACCCGGAGAGTTGATCACTGCTGGGGAATGTTGAGGACAGACCTGCAGACCGCTGCTCAACACCTGCTCACACCTGCAGACACCGTCCCTATCCCAGCCACACACACCCCCCCCCCCCCCCCCAGCACCTAGCAGCCTCTCACCCAGGGTCCTCAGCCCGCGTACCTACTGCTGTGACTGGGCGAGGAACAACAATAAAAGTTACAGAGCTGGAGAGCTGTTGGTTGGTGTTTTCCATCAGTTGTAGATAAGGATGAAACAGGTTTCAATCATCAACGTTCACCTGAGGTAGGCGATGCTCGTTAATCAACAACAAGGTCAATTATCTCCCAGCCGAGGAGGATTTAACAGGCTGCTATTGGTTGGGCTAGCTTAGTTTAAAATGAGTCAAGTTTCAAACATTAGTCCACCAGATCAGGAAATTAGATTTCCTGTTCTATCACGAAAGTTGGTTGACATGGATGGAGAGGGTGAATGTTCTAACCTACTGTTAGAGCCTAACCTACTGTTAGAGCCTAACCTACTGTTAGAGCCTAACCTACTGTTAGAAAGCTTTTTCTCACATTATTCACCTCGATTGCATCTCTGATAGGTAGATATAATGAATCAAGTACTAGTTGCTTATGCTTATTGTCCCTTTAACAGAGTTTAACAGGTAGCTCATGCAAAACACCTGTCACAATCTGCACTGGAAGTATATGCACAATATGACAAAGTATTTGTCGCAATAATGTATGCGCTTATGACATGATCTACATTCAATACAACATATCATACTGAAAAAGCTCTGTATCTTAATGTTAGTGGCGTGAAAAAATTATTGGATGATAAAAAGCAAAACGTTTTGGTAACTTCAGGATCCTTTGACCTTCTCTGAAAGTTCAACAGGGGTCAAACTGGTGGAAGTGATAGTTAGGGAGAGTTTGATGCCCCAAGACATGTCAAGCTCATCTCAAACACCCAGAGACTATGTGAAGATTAGATCACATTAGATTCAACTTTATTGTCGGTTTAGCATCCAATCAGAAGTGCAAGAGAAGCAGTTATCTGTATTATCTCTTCTGATTGGATACTAAACTGTATTTCATTTTCTTGTATTTATAATGAGAAGCTATAGAGGGGATGTTATATGGTGAGGCAGATGTCTGCTGACAACTGACTAGAACTAATCTGCCTGGTGTGGCCATAAAGAAAGAGTGTCCCCTCAGGGATCAATAAAGTCATTCTGATTCTGATATATATATAGAATACAGGAGTGGATGTGAGATGGAATCCCTCCTTTACAGTGAGAGTTCATGTGTGGATGTCAAGTGAAAAGTAGAATAGGTGGTTGGTCAGATTATTGTCTGTGCAGTGATGGATCATAAGGCTTCGTTCACGTGTCGAAGACAGGGTAGGTATGTAGAGAGGCAGTCAGAAGGTTGAGGTCCATTTTCAAGATGATCTTCTTGTATTCTACACATCGTCACGTAGGAAAGTATTCAGACTAGGACAAATTACGTTGGAAGAGGAAAACTAAATGTTCCGGGATGAGAGAAGATATAAAGATGAGATCATGTTTCATGTTTTCATGACATTTTCACAACACCTGGTGGTTCACTAGGCCTTGATAGACTATTCAAGCACACATGTATCAAAAAGCACTTTAGAAAACCTCAGTAGCACAAGTGTGTAAGTGAGCATGTTCTCTGTAGGTCACTACTCTGAAAAGCGATTTCACTCCTTGTGAAGAAGAAAAAAATAAATACTTTATTGTTAATAAATTATCTATTAGATAACATGGCTGTCAAATGTCGAAATTATTAATAAATAAAACACATTTTACACTGACATTTTGTGTGCTGTTATTGCAGATGGAAGACTTAAGGGGGCGCTATACACCATGAAAGGCCCAGTGGGCAGTAAGAAGCATCTGATGTACAGTGTGATGTACAGTGTGATGTACAGTGTGATGTACAGTGTGATGTACAGTGTGATGTACAGTGTGATGTACAGAAGATGGATACCTGTCAGAATCACAATCAGAATCTATTCTAATCGATATGCATGATTTACAAAGACAGAGATCACTATGGAAGAACAATCATAGAACATATATGTGACATCATAATAAAACAGGATACGAAATATATAATGTAAAATACAATACAAATTAGCTTAGTCATGCCAGGGGTCTGTTCCAGCCCACCTTACAAGCAGGCAAAGTGCATTCAAATCACAGTCCTTTGAACCTGATACATTAATAAGAACACCTTCTACAGCGGCCGTGAAGGAAGGAAGGAAGGAAGGAAAGGAAGAAAGGAAAGGAGGCCACGTGCTCAAAGGGTCTGGAAACGGCACGCGACCCAGTAGTTCCGCTGATGACGTCACAGTGTTCAAACTGACAGCTGCTCATGTTATCCTGGATGTTTTCCTCACAGCTGTGATGTCATGTTACATGTTAGTGTCATGTGATGATGTGATGTGATGTTAGTGTGTCCAGCTAGCTCAGCAGGTGAGTTTTACTAAACACTTCACAACACTGACACACTTACTGACTTCTGGGTCTGTTAGCTAGCTCGCTAATTCCGTTAGCCTGGTATTTCTACCAGCTACAAATACTGTAGACACTAGTTTGTTTTATTTAATTTGCCGTGTTGATTTATTTGTTATTTGTTTATTGTTTTGTCAACATTATGAGGTGTTATGAAGGTCTTCAGGACTGGCTGTGAGCTAGCTGAAGCTAGGCTAGCTACAGGAGTTAGCTTCCTTTATAATCACAAGGCTACTGAAGTCAAGTGATTTGATTTAGATAAGATCGTAAGATCAAGTTAAGATCATCCTTTATGATATGATTTGTTATTATAGAGGTTTAGAGTTTGTCTACATGATCTCAGTCTGTCTCCAGTGATTTAAATGTGAGTTTACAGGTCTGATAGTGAAGTAGGTCAGTCCAACATAGATTAAGTTCATGTAATAGGAGCTACTTATTTAACTTGCTTTAATCCAGGGTCTGATATGTTAAAGAGAGGGATGGGTTTCTATATGATGTTTTTACTGTCACATATTAGAAGATAAATATGTATAATATAACTTGTACACAGCTGTTTGAACCTTAATCTCCAGACTGCCCTGAACCAGAGTGTTCCAGCTGTGTTTAAAGACTCTTTAAAAGAGGTTGAAGGTGTTAGGATCTGTCTTCATTGTACCAGGATTAGAGCTATAATTAAAGCTTTCAATTATTTCCATAAAGAAAGAAAACTATAGATTTTCAACATCAGCAACTTGGCTACTTGAACTCAAATAATTGTTTGGTTTTTCATCGACTTTAGGCCAATATTGTTATTTAGCTAACCTGGGTTAACTCCCCCACAGTAACACAGTCTGACCTAACCTGGGTTAACTCTCCCACAGTAACACAGTCTGACCTAACCTGGGTTAACTCTCCCACAGTAACACAGTCTGACCTAACCTGGGTTAACTCTCCCACAGTAACACAGTCTGACCTAACCTGGGTTAACTCTCCCACAGTAACACAGTCTGACCTAACCTGGGTTAACTCTCCCACAGTAACACAGTCTGACCCAGGTTGACATCTCCGGCTGCAGAACATGTGTTAGGTTCAGTGGTGTCTGTGGTCACGAGGGAGGAGGAGAGGTCCGTCGCCCCCCCCCCGGGGAGAGGAGGCCTGCCTATAGTCACAAGGCACATTCTTCAGGGTTTCAGTGTAACATCTGATAGCTGCAGTCAGAGATGATGGGGGGCGGGGGGTGGAACCACCATCCTGCCCTGCCTCACCATTATCCAGGCAGCTGGAAGCAGTGTTAGACCCTGCCCTGCCTCACCATAATCCAGGCAGCTGGAGGCAGTGTTAGACCCTGCCCTGCCTCACCATAATCCAGGCAGCTGGAGGCAGTGTTAGACCCTGCCCTGCCTCACCATGATCCAGGCAGCTGGAGGCAGTGTTAGACCCTGCCCTGCCTCACCATAATCCAGGCAGCTGGAGGCAGTGTTAGACCCTGCCCTGCCTCACCATGATCCAGGCAGCTGGAGGCAGTGTTAGACCCTGCCCTGCCTCACCATGATCCAGGCAGCTGGAGGCAGTGTTAGACCCTGCCCTGCCTCACCATGATCCAGGCAGCTGGAGGCAGTGTTAGACCCTGCCCTGCCTCACCATGATCCAGGCAGCTGGAGGCAGTGTTAGACCCTGCCCTGCCCTGCCCTGCCCTGCCCTGCTCTGCTGCTCTCCTAACATAATGGCTTCATCATTCCTGCGATTTCTCAGGATGACGCTGATATCTGTATCTCAAGTCCTCTTTATCCAACGCAAAGAAGTGAGTAGTTCATTCTGGATTAAGAGACTAAGTGTGTTTACTGTCCAGCCTCTCAGTGGGTTTGATCACATTCTGTTTTCCAGCGTGGGAAATAGGAGAGGTGATGGATACTTCTGCATAGTTCATCTGAACATTAGTTTGAAGGACAACCTTACTGAATGTCTGACCTGGGATTGGTTTGATTGAAGTTAGTGCAGGTTCAGAACATTGATGTGTATCGATTGAATTCGTTTTCAAATTCTTTATTTCCTCACAACCACATACAAGATTCATATTGACTGGTTTTACGAACAGATTTAATCTCGTCTGTGCTGGAAAGTAGTGTCTTTCATATCAAACCCCCAATCACACTGTCTGCATAGTGTCTCTAATAAGACCTTTACACATAACATGATCAACAATCGTAATTCACATGGCACAACCTTCCATGTTGACGTGTAGTGTTTGAGGGAATGTCTCCTTGGTATTCTAGGTATTCAACATCATGTAGACTGTGAGGTGTGGGATTAAGGATGAACTGGACTGCTCAGATGAAGATTATTTAAGTGATATTATGTAGCTGAACAAAACAAGGCTTTGAATGGTCTTAAAAATACCAAGGCTGAAATGGAACATCAATCTAAATGTAGTCAGATTCCTTCATGTTCTCATTTGCAGCATCAAAGGACTTGAAACTTGTTTAACCGAATGCTCTTGTGGTTCTTCCCTTTGGCACTTGTTTGGTTTCACAATATGTATTTTTCATAATCTGACTACCCGAAATGTTTGGGGCTATCTTTATGTTATGATCACAGATGCTCTTTTGTAAAGCTCTCTCTTGGAAGTGGCTTTGGATGAAAGCATCTGCTAAATGAATGCATGTAACTGTAAAGTCCCCTTCCTAGTAAACCTCAGAATGACCATCCCTCGTCTGAACTGTGATGGTGGGTGGATCATCTACCTCCCCGCCCAGCCCATAACCCCGGCTAGTCCACAAGCAGTTATGTTGTCAACCAGCTTTGCTAATTGAATTTCCGCAGTCTCTAACGAGCTCAGCTGAGAGGCAGCTGTCTGGCAGGAGATCAGATGTCAGGCAGACTAGCAGATATGCAGGAATCAGAGGGAAACAGGAGTACTGCTGCCAGTTCAGACTGAGCCAGACTCTGCTGCCAACTGCCTCTCCTCCTCCCTTCCCTCCTCTCTACCCTGCTCCTCTCCTCCTCTCCTCCTCCTCTCCCCCTCTACCCTCCTCTCCTCCTTCTCCTCCTCTTCTCCCCCTCTCCTCTTCTCTCTACCCTCCTCCTCTCCTCCCCCTCTCCTCCTCTCCTCCTCCTCCTCCTCCTCTCCTCGTCCTCTCTTCCTCCTCCTCTCTTCCCTCTCCTCCTCTTCTCACCCTCCTCCTCTCCTCATCCTCCTCTCTTCCTCCTCCTCATCCTCCTCTCTTCCTCCTCCTCTCCTCCTCTCTCCAGGAGCCCCAGGTCCTCATGGCTGTATATGATGAGGACCTCCTGATGAACCCCTTCTATGCAGCGCTGGTGAAGCAGAGACCAGACCTGTGTGTTCAAGTGGCCGAGTGTCACGGCATAGTGAGTACCAGCTGGTCCTATATCTATCCTGTCTATACTATCCCTAACCCTATATCTATACTATATCTATACTATACCACCTCCCTATCATACTATAGTGAGTACCAGCTGGCCCTATATCTATACTATCTATACTAACCCTAACCAGCTCTGTATCATACTATAGTGAGTATCAGCTGGCCCTATATCTATACTGTCTATACTATCCCTAACCCTATATCTATACTATATCTATACTATACCACCTCCCTATCATACTATAGTGAGTACCAGCTGGCCCTATATCTATACTATCTATGTTTAGTTTTGGTTGAAGCAGAAACTCGTCTCAGAGTAACATCATCGTTGCTGATTTACGGTATCTGAGAAATGAACACCAAAGATTCTAAGTCATTTAGTGGATTAGAATACGTGTCGCTCTTGTGTTTTGTGTCCCCCAGGTCCTAGTGCCCTGTCGAGGAAGCCTGACTCTCTCTGCCTTCACAGCAGCTCAGTTCAACACTTATGTGTTACAGCCTGCAGGAGAGGGATATCAGACTCTAGATGGGAAGGTAAACCTCACAGTCACCATGCTGAGCAGGTTCAGTCTAGCAGACTTTGGGGAACATGTGTTCTAACCATGTGAGACTACAGCCAGGAGAATAACATGTGTGTGTTCTGTGTGTGTCTGTGTGTGTTTCTGTGATGCATGCATTGTGTGTGTGTCTGTGCTGCGTGCTGTGTGTGTGTGTGTGCGCTGCGTGTGTGTGTGCGCGCTGCGTGTGTGTGTGCGCTGCGTGTGTGTGTGTCTGTGCTGCGTGCTGTGTCTGTGTGTCTGTGCTGGATGCTGTCTGTGTGTTCTGCGTGTGTGTGTGTGTTTGTGCGCTGCATGTGTGCGTGTGCGCTGCGTGTGTGTGTGCGCTGTGTGTGTGTGTCTGTGCTGGATGCTGTCTGTGTGTTCTGCGTGTGTGTGTGTTTGTGCGCTGCATGTGTGTGTGCGCGCTGCGTGCCGTGGTCCAGGAGGTCAGTATCCAGGACCGGCAGGTGAGGCTGGGGGCCGGGTTCCTGGCCCCAGCCTCGGTCCCTATCCTGTTTGAGGAGACCTTCTATAATGACCAGGAGCAGAGCTACAGCATCCTGTGTATCTCCAGGCCGCTACACACAGACCAGAGCCAAGGTACCTGCGCACCTGTATACCTGCACACCTCCACACCTGTATACCTGCACACCTCCACACCTGTATACCTGCACACCTCCACACCTGTATACCTGCACACCTCCACACCTGTACGCCCATAGAAAATAGCTGTTGAAAGGGCACTTCAGTGTGGGATCTCTTCCTCCAGAGATGGTTGACAGTATTTCAGTATTTGTGGGGGGGTCAGATGGCTCAATGGTTAAGGCGTTGGCCTCATGATCAGAAGGTTGTGAGATCGAGCCCCCGCTGTGGCTATATGATGTTGTGTCCTTGGGCAAGGCACTTCACCCTACTTGCCTCAGGGAAAATGTCCCTGTACTTACTGTAAGTCGCTTTGGATAAAAGCGTCTGCTAAATGAATAAATGTAAATGTATTTCAAAGATGTCAAATGTTTGGAAATCACTCTGTCCTGGCTCTGTTTACATGTATATACCTCTCCCTGCCCTCCCCCTCCCTCTCCCCCTCTCTCTCCCCCCCTCCTGGGTGATCTCCCCCAGCTGAGCAGAGTCCTGGGCCAGCTCTGTACTGTCTGAGGAATGTGGAGGATGTTAAGGAGTTCCTGGGCCGCCACACAGAGAAGTTGGACAGGTTCATCTCCAGCTTCTGCCTCACCTTCAGGGGGCAGGAGAGACAGAGCCTGCGACAGCACATCGTGAGCCAGCTTCCTGTTCTCATGCTCATCCCTGAATCTCTGAGGCACCTGAAGGGGGTGTTCCACTTAAACAGGGCAGATGGCTCAATGGTTAAGGCGTTGGCCTCATGATCGGAAGGTTGTGAGACTGAGCCCTGGCTGTGACTGTGTGATGTTGTGTCCTCGGGCAAGGCACTTCACCCTACTTGCCTCAGGGAAAATGTCCCTGTACTTACTGTAAGTCGCTTTGGATAAAAGCGTCTGCTAAATGAATGAATGTAAATGTAAACCCTGTATGTCTCCCTGTGTTCCTGTCCTCTGGCAGGACTCTGTGAACGCCCTCTACACCAAGAGTCTCCAGTGTCTGCTCAGAGACTCACGCCTGGTGAGTACAGCAAGTGAAGCTCGCTGCTGCATAACCAGCATACTTCAGAACAAGATGTGATTGGTGGACCGGCCTGTCTTTCAGAAACTGCTGTCCAAACAGGAGCTCCAGATGACTCTGCTGAAGCAGGCGGTGGAGGTGGGCGGGGCCAAACCACATCGTCACCTGACCTGTTCACATTCCTCTCTCTCAGCGATGTCATCTGCTCCATATCTTTATTAATATCACTGCTACTTTGTTGTTAAGATTTTTGTGTTATTGTTTTGTTTTGCAGATGTATATTCATCATGGTATCCATGATTTAATATTTAACTTTGTAGGAACTCTTGAAGCCAGCCAGGTAGGAACCTTTCTCTCAGGTGCATGTTTCCCTAGACTGTTGAGTGTCACACCGTCACGGCTCCTATCCTGCACTGCTGACCAATTGGAGGCTGTTCTGACCCCAAACAGGATGCAGCCTTTAACAAAACCACCCGAAGTCTTCAGGACCTGCAGCTGAAGGATCTGGGAGTGAAACCTGAGTTCAGGTCAGGGAACAGCAGAGGAACTCTGCTAAGCATCTGTGGTTAGACACTAGACACTTCACCTGACAACCACATCAACCAACACTGTGTTTTCACTCAGCTACTTTGACAAACAGTACTGTGTTAAAGTCTCAGGTAGGCAGTGTTTTTTTTCAGTGTTTGTGCAGCAGTATAAATGCAGCTTTGATCATTGGTGTGAAGTCTTTTCATGGCTCTGTTTGTCAAAGCCTTTTTGAGGCTCTGCTGTGCTTGAGATGTTCCTCTGGTTCGTATATCTCAAGCTGACATGGTTTCTGTCTTCAGCATCAACATCTCCCGTGCCAAGAGACTCCTGCGGGATCTGAACCTCTGCACCTCTCCTCTCCACAAGGTGCTCTGCCTCCGCAAGGTGGCACTTACTGTCATGCAGTGTCCCAGCCGCACAGGTGTGTGTGTGGGTGTGTGTGTGTGTGTGGATCACCCCCAAGAGCAGTACACTGTAGGAAAGGCTGAAAGAGGTTAACAACTGTTTAAAACATAGAGGCTCAAATAACCTTATCTTGGCCTACTATGAATGAGGTGTGTGTGTGTGTGTCTGTGTGTGTGTGTGTGTGTGTATTTGTGTGTCAGTCCCTCTCACTCCATCTAATATGATTGTTGAACTGTTGAACTGTTGTGGACACATGGAACAATACTGTAACTGTCACCCCTTAAACGGTTTGTCCCGAATGTTGTTCTAAGTCCTTCCCAGCAGAACAACACCCCTCCTGTATCTCCAGAGTGGCCTGACCCGCTCTCAATTACATCCAATTTACCAATTTTCCCCTGAACAAGCAGAGCATGTTGAGAGGCTGAGAGAGAGGTCAGTGAGGTAGAGAGGGGACGCCGGAGAGAGGTCAGAGAGGCTGAGAGAGAGGCTAGAGGCGAGGTCAGAGAGGCTAGCAGGCTAACCCTTGTGTTCTTCTGTGTGTTCCTGTGCAGTGAACCTGGAGGCTGTGTGTGCAGACGACCTTCTGTCTGCCATCCTCTACCTGCTGGTCAAGACAGAGATCCCTAACTGGTGAGTCAGAGGCCTTCACACTGGGCCCAGGATTACCAGGGGGCTGGATAGAGCCTTCTATAGAGCGGGATGGCTAACCTGAGCTAGCCCAGCTAACGAGCTGGCTAACGAGCTGGCTCTTTCAGGATAGCTAACCTGAGCTAGCCCAGCTAACGAGCTGGCTCTTTCAGGATGGCTAACCTGGCTAACGAGCTGGCTCTTTCAGGATGGCTAACCTGAGCTAGCCCAGCTAACGAGCTGGCTCTTTCAGGATGGCTAACCTGGCTAACGAGCTGGCTCTTTCAGGATGGCTAACTTGAGCTAGCCCGGCTAACGAGCTGGCTCTTTCAGGATGGCTAACCTGAGCTAGCCCGGCTAACGAGCTGGCTCTTTCAGGATGGCTAACCTGAGCTAGCCCGGCTAACGAGCTGGCTCTTTCAGGATGGCTAACCTGAGCTAGCCCAGCTAACGAGCTGGCTCTTTCAGGATGGCTAACCTGGCTAACGAGCTGGCTCTTTCAGGATGGCTAACCTGAGCTAGCCCGGCTAACGAGCTGGCTCTTTCAGGATGGCTAACCTGGCTAACGAGCTGGCTCTTTCAGGATGGCTAACTTGAGCTAGCCCGGCTAACGAGCTGGCTCTTTCAGGATGGCTAACCTGAGCTAGCCCGGCTAACGAGCTGGCTCTTTCAGGATGGCTAACCTGAGCTAGCCCAGCTAACGAGCTGGCTCTTTCAGGATGGCTAACCTGAGCTAGCCCGGCTAACGAGCTGGCTCTTTCAGGATGGCTAACCTGAGCTAGCCCGGCTAACGAGCTGGCTCTTTCAGGATGGCTAACCTGAGCTAGCCCAGCTAACGAGCTGGCTCTTTCAGGATGGCTAACCTGGCTAACGAGCTGGCTCTTTCAGGATGGCTAACTTGAGCTAGCCCGGCTAACGAGCTGGCTCTTTCAGGATGGCTAACCTGAGCTAGCCCGGCTAACGAGCTGGCTCTTTCAGGATGGCTAACCTGAGCTAGCCCGGCTAACGAGCTGGCTCTTTCAGGATGGCTAACGAGCTGGCTCTTTCAGGATGGCTAACGAGCTGGCTCTTTCAGGATGGCTAACGAGCTGGCTCTTTCAGGATGGCTAACGAGCTGGCTCTTTCAGGATGGCTAACGAGCTGGCTCTTTCAGGATGGCTAACCTGAGCTACATCAAGAACTTCCGCTTCAGTCAGAGTGCCAAGGACGAGCTGAGCTACTGTGTGACGTCCTTCGAGGCAGCGGTGGAGTTCATCAGCCAGGGGAGTGTGAGGCAGGACCGGCCGGTACGTACTGCAGCCTCTCTCTCTCCTTCTGAACCTGGCCTCCCCACAGAGGCCTGGGAACAGCCTCATGTTAGTGTGATGGTTGAGATGCCTCAGACTCTGTAGTCTTCTGTGTGTGTGTGTGTGTTGCAGGGCTGTAGGGACCTGAATGACAAGTCTGTTATCAGACAGAAGATGAGCTTGTTCTCTCAGAATTCTGCTACCCCCATAGACTGTCTGTTTGAGGTGAGCCCCACCCCTGCTCTGCCCCCTGCCCAGTCCTTCCCTGCCTCTCTGCCCTGCCCCCCTGCCCTGCCCCCCTGCCCTGTGCTCTCCCAGGAGTCATGGCTTTAATGCTTCATTTTAGAAGATACATTTTTTTGTAGGGCCTTTTTGTAATTGTGTTACATGTTGAACTGTGAGTGTGTGTGTGTGTGTGTGTGTGTGTGTGTGTGTGTGTGTGCAGCACATCGCCAACGGTAACGAGGCGGAGGTGGAGCGTCTGCTGGGCGAGGCTGAGAGGGAGGAGCTAACCAGGTGTCACCCTCTCTGCTCCTGTGAGCGCTGTGAGCTCCAGCTGTCTGGGTCAGTACAGGAGCAACACACACACACACACACACACAGGTACACCACACACACACACACACACAGGTACACCACACACACACACACACACACACACACACACACACACAGGTACACCACACACACACACACACACACACAGGTACACCACACACACAGACACAGGTACACCACACACACACACACACACACACACACACACACACACAGGTACACCACACACACACACACACACACAGGTACACCACACACACACACACAGGTACACCACACACACACACACACACACACAGGTACACCACACACACACACACACACACACACAGGTACACCACACACACACACAGGTACACACACACAGCTGTTTCTGAGCTGTTGTTGTGTTGTTGCAGGCGGCTGAACGATCCTTCAGTTGTGACTCCGTTCTCCAGAGATGACAGAGGATACACCCCCCTCCATGTAGCTGCTCTCTGTGGTGAGACCCAGCCCTGCTCTCTCCCCCAGCCCTGCTCTCTCTCACAGACCTCTCTCCCCCAGCCCTCTGCCCCTGTCACCCTCTAGTCTCTCTCTCCCCCAGCCCTCTGCCCCTGTCACCCTCTAGTCTCTCTCTCCCCCAGCCCTCTGCCCCTGTCACCCTCTAGTCTCTCTCTCCCCCAGCCCTCTGCCCCTGTCACCCTCTAGTCTCTCTCTAACCTCAGCCCTCTGCCCCTGTCACCCTCTAGTCTCTCTCTTACCTCAGCCCTCTGCTCCTGCAGGTCAGGCTGGACTGATCGACCTGCTGGTATCGAAGGGAGCGCTGGTGAACGCCACAGACTACCACGCCCTCACGCCACTGCACCTGTCCTGTCAGAAGGGCTACCAGGGGGTCACGGTGAGGGACGACACCTGAAGGGACACAGCAGCACACAAGGGGGCATCCTTCTCTAGCGGAACGTTACTTTCTTTGTTGTTGTAATCTTTCCCTACTGCTCTCTCCCCCCTCTCTCTCTTTCTCCCCCTCTCTTTCTCTCACTCTCTCCCTCTCTCTCCCCATCTCCCTCCCTCTCTTTCTCCCCCCCTCTCTCTCCCTCTCTCCCTCTCTCTCTCCCTTTCTCTCTCCCTCCCTCTCTCTCTCCCCCCTCTCTCTCCCCTCTCTCTCTCTCTCCCCCCTCTCTCCCTCTCTCCCTCTCTCTCTCCCCCTCCCTCTCTCTCTCCCCCCTCTCTCTCCTCTCTCTCTCTCTCTGCCCCCATCCCCTCCTCCTCCTCTCTGTGTAGTTGCTGCTTCTGCACTACAAGGCCAACACAGAAGCTCAGGATAACAATGGGAACAGCCCGCTTCACCTGGCCTGTATGTACGGCCACGAGGACGTGAGTGGACTCCCTCTGCTTCCTGTTTCCTGTCCAGTCACATCCCAACATCCTGCCCCAGCGCCCCCTCCTAACCCGTGCCTCTTGGCTCCCCAGTGCGTCAAGGCGCTGGTGTACTACGACCTCCACACCTGTCACCTGGACATCCAGAACGATAAGGGTGACACCTGCCTGCATGTGGCGGCTCGCTGGGGCTACGAGGGCCTCCTGCAGGTGCTGCTGGAGAACGGGGCCAGCACACACATCTGCAACAAGGCCAGGGAGACGCCCCTGCACTGTGCTCTCAACTCCAAGGTGAGGGAGAGGGCACATGCTGCCTCTTAAAGCTGCCTCTGTACATGCTGTGTGGCTGCCTCGCTGTGTGGCTGCCTCGCTGTGTGGCTGCCTCGCTGTGTGGCTGCCTCGCTGTGTGGCTGCCTCGCTGTGTGGCTGCCTCGCTGTGTGGCTGCCTCGCTGTGTGGCTGTCTCGCTGTGTGGCTGCCTCGCTGTGTAGCTGCCTCGCTGTGTAGCTGTGTGATGTAGTAAATGTTTATATTGGTCATGTAGTAAATGTTTATAGTGGTCATGTAGTAAATGTTTATATTGATCATGTAGTAAATGTTTATAGTGGTCATGTAGTAAATGTTTATATTGGTCATGTAGTAAATGTTTATAGTGGTCATGTAGTAAATGCAGGTTGTTTGTTTAGAAAGGAGACTTTCTAACTATCTTGGTGTTTGTCTCTGTTACAGATTCTGACTCTGTTAGAGTTGACGCACAATGGATCCCATCAAACAGACAAAAACACTGTAGGTCACATCTGCTCAAGTCTTTAAAGGTTTTTAGTCTTTACTTTGTAGGGTTATGGATCATTATCCAATCAAATGATCTGAGAAGTTACTATAACATTACTTGAATTCATAGAACATGCCTAGTGGTATTGTGTGCAGGGGGCAGTGCAGGATGCATGTGATAGTGTTGGAACGTGTCCAGGTGTGATGTAGCTCTCTGTCTCCCCCTGCTGGCCAGTCTCCAGGACGCTCCCCTCCAGCCTCAGACTGTGGCAGCCGGCGCTCCTCCCAGTCCAGCTGTTCCTCCTTCAGCCTCGACACCCAGCCTGAGGGGGACAGGAGCCACCAGCGCCAGGTAGGAACCTTCCTGTGGGGAACCCTCCTGTGGGGAACCCTCCTGTGGGGAACCCTCCTGTGGGGAACCCACCTGTGGGGAACCCTCCTGTGGGGAACCCTCCTGTGGGGAACCCTCCTGTGGGGAACCCGCCTTTGGGGAACCCTCCTGTGGGGAACCTTCCTTTGGGGAACCTTCCTGTGGGGAACCCTCCTGTGGGGAACCCTCCTGTGGGGAACCCTCCTGTGGGGAACCTTCCTGTGGGGAACCCTCCTGTGGGGAACCTTCCTGTGGGGAACCCTCCTGTGGGGAACCCTCCTGTGGGGAACCCTCCTGTGGGGAACCCTCCTGTGGGGAACCCTCCTGTGTGAATTCTGATGACCTCTTCTATGTGCAGGTGGAGAAACTGCTTCGTGCTGTTGCCGACGGCGACATAGAGATGGTGAGTCTGGCTCTCTGAACCTTGAACACAACATGGTGTTGTCCTAACAGCTTGAGTAAAACAGCCTGTGATTGGTGTGTGCGTCTGTGTGTGTGTATCTGTGTGTGTGTCTGTGTGTGTGTGTGTGTCTCTCTGTGTGTGTGTGTTTGTGTGTGTCTGTGTGTGTGTGTCTGTGTGTGTGTGTGTGTGTGTGTGTGTGTGTCTCTGTGTGTGTGTGTGTGTGTGTGTGTGTGTGTTTGTGTGTGTCTGTGTGTGTGTATCTGTGTGTGTGTCTGTGTGTGTGTGTCTCTCTCTCTCTGTGTGTGTGTGTCTGTGTGTCTGTGTGTGTGTGTCTCTGTGTGTGTGTGTGTAGGTGCGCTACCTGCTGGAGTGGGTGGATGAGGATCCAGAGGAGGAGGAGGTGATAGAGATGCTCTCTCAGATGGAGCTGTGTCACCCACTGTGCCAGTGCCCACGCTGTGCACCCACTCAGAAGGTCTGTTACCTCACACACACACAGGTCTGTTACCTCACACACACACAGGTCTGTTACCTCACACACACACACACACATGTCTGTTACCTCACACACACACAGGTCTGTTACCTCACACACACACAGGTCTGTTACCTCACACACACACACACAGGTCTGTTACCTCACACACACACAGGTCTGTTACCTCACACACAACCACACAGAAGGTCTGTTAGCTCACACACACACAGGTCTGTTACCTCACACACACACACACACACACACAGGTCTGTTACCTCACACTCACACAGGTCTGTTACCTCACACACACACACACAGGTCTGTTACCTCACACACACACACACACAGGTCTGTTACCTCACACACAACCACACAGAAGGTCTGTTACCTCACACACACACAGGTCTGTTACCTCACACACACACACACAGGTCTGTTACCTCACACACACACACACACACACACACACAGACAGACAGGTCTGTTACCTCACACACACACACACACACACACACAGACAGACAGGTCTGTTACCTCACACACACACACACACACACACAGACAGACAGGTCTGTTACCTCACACACACACACACACACACACACAGACAGACAGGTCTGTTACCTCACACACACACACACACACACACACACACAGACAGGTCTGTTACCTCACACACACACAGGTCTGTTACCTCACACACACACACAGAGAAGGTCTGCTACCTTAACCTTACACACACACACAGGTCTGTTACCTCACACACACACACAGGTCTGTTACCTCACACACACTCAGAAGGTCTGCTACCTCACACACATGTGTTATGGTGTGTGACCCGTGCCTGTGCCCCCAGCTGGCCTGCCTGCAGGCTGGAGGTGTGGGTGTGAACAGCAGCAGTGTGGACGGCTTCACCCCCCTCCATGTGGCTGCCCTGCATGGCCACACCTCCCTGGTCACCCTGCTGGCTCGCCATGGAGCTAACGTCAACGCCCGCAACCGCCACAGAGCCACGCCCCTCCACCTGGCCAGCCAGAACAGCCACACTCAGGTGAGACCCAGAGCCACGCCCCTCCACCTGGCCAGAACAGCCACACTCAGGTGAGACCCAGAGCCACGCCCCTCCACCTGGCCAGCCAGAACAGCCACACTCAGGTGAGACCCAGAGCCACGCCCCTCCACCTGGCCAGAACAGCCACACTCAGGTGAGACCCAGAGCCACGCCCCTCCACCTGGCCAGAACAGCCACACTCAGGTGAGACCCAGGGCCACGCCCCTCCACCTGGCCAGCCAGAACAGCCACACTCAGGTGAGACCCAGGGCCACGCCCCTCCACCTGGCCAGAACAGCCACACTCAGGTGAGACCCAGAGCCACGCCCCTCCACCTGGCCAGAACAGCCACACTCAGGTAGCAGAAACATCTGTGGCTTATCACAGGGTTCAGGAACCCACATCATCCCACTGATGTTTGTGTTTCATGTAACCAGCAGCAGAATAGATAGATTTACCCAGATTTACCCTGTCACCTGTGGTTGGTGCTAGAGGATGATGATGATGAGGAAGATGATGATGAGGATGATGATACCGCTGTGTTGCAGGTAGTGACATCACTGCTGTGTTGCAGGTAGTGACATCACTGCTGTGTTGCAGGTAGTGACATCACTGCTGTGTTGAAGGTAGTGACATCACTGCTGTGTTGAAGGTAGTGACATCACTGCTGTGTTGCAGGTAGTGACATCACTGCTGTGTTGAATGTAGTGACATCATTGCTGTGTTGCAGGTAGTGACATCACTGCTGTGTTGCAGGTAGTGACATCACTGCTGTGTTGCAGGTAGTGACATTCAGATTCAGATTCAGATTACTTTATTGATCCCGAGGGAAACTCCTTTGTATCAACGGCACACAGTCTCGCAAAGCACACAAGGGTAAGGGTGTGAGGTAAAAGATTAGAAAGTGTACACAGGGGTAGGGGGTGGGGTCAATAACAATAAGTAAAAAAAAATGGTGGGTGAGGTGAATCCTCCCAGGGAGCATAATGATTATGTACAGAAGCTATACATTTACAATTATACAGTAATGGTCTTGTATAATATACAGTATTATATTAGAATGTACATGATTTTCAGTTTTTGTACAGAATGTGCAGAATGTACAGCAGAATATACAGTATGTCCAGGATAAGTGCAGGTTACAGACTATACCCTTATAATCTATACAATTCAATTACAATTATGCAAGTAATTGTGATGTACAGGATTTACAGTTATTTGCAGCATATACAGGATATACAGGATTTGCAGGTTATTAGCAGAATATACATGGTTATATACAGTTGTACCAGAATATTGCCAAATATGTAGTTATGTTACAGAAGTTGTGTCCGACTATTGCCTAATGTCCATTGTTATATCCCTGGATGTTATGCTATTTCACAGGATATACAGTTGGCTTACAAACTACTAGTGTGGGAATTGTAAAGTTTGATGGCCACAGGCAGGAATGACTTCCTGTGGCGCTCCGTGGTGCATTTCGGGAGGATGAATCTCCCGCTGAAAGTACTCCTTTGCTGTGTTGCAGGTAGTGACATCACTGCTGTGTTGAAGGTAGTGTCATCACTGCTGTGTTGCAGGTAGTGACATCACTGCTGTGTTGCAGGTAGTGACATCACTGCTGTGTTGCAGGTAGTGACATCACTGCTGTGTTGCAGGTAGTGACATCACTGCTGTGTTGCAGGTAGTGACATCACTGCTGTGTTGAAGGTAGTGACATCACTGCTGTGTTGCAGGTAGTGACATCACTGCTGTGTTGCAGGTAGTGACATCACTGCTGGAGAGCAACGCCAAGCTGAATAAGAAGGATCACTATGGCAACACCCCTTTGATCCAGGCTTGTTTCAGAGGACACCTAGATACTGCAATGCTGCTCATCCAGGTACACACACACACACACAACCCTGTGTACAGGGACTGTGTAGAGTGACTGTGTAGAGTGACTGTGTCTCCCTGTATACAGTGACTGTGTAGAGTGACTGTGTCTCCCTGTATACAGTGACTGTGTCTCCCTGTATACAGTGACTGTGTCTCCCTGTATACAGTGACTGTGTCTCCCTGTATACAGTGACTGTGCAGAGTGACTGTATCTCCCTGTATACAGTGACTGTGCAGAGTGACTGTGTCTCCCTGTATACAGTGACTGTGCAGAGTGACTGTGTCTCCCTGTATACAGTGACTGTGTCTCCCTGTATACAGTGACTGTGCAGAGTGACTGTGTCTCCCTGTATACAGTGACTGTGTCTCCCTGTATACAGTGACTGTGTCTCCCTGTATACAGTGACTGTGTAGAGTGACTGTGTCTCCCTGTAAACAGTGACTGTGTCTCCCTGTATACAGTGACTGTGTAGAGTGACTGTGTCTCCCTGTATACAGTGACTGTGTCTCCCTGTATACAGTGACTGTGTCTCCCTGTATACAGTGACTGTGTAGAGTGACTGTGTCTCCCTGTATACAGTGACTGTGTAGAGTGACTGTGTCTCCCTGTATACAGTGACTGTGTAGAGTGACTGTGTCTCCCTGTATACAGTGACTGTGTAGAGTGACTGTGTCTCCCTGTATACAGTGACTGTGTAGAGTGACTGTGTAGAGTGACTGTGTAGAGTGACTGTGTCTCCCTGTATACAGTGACTGTGTAGAGTGACTGTGTCTCCCTGTATACAGTGACTGTGTAGAGTGACTGTGTCTCCCTGTAAACAGTGACTGTGTCTCCCTGTGTAGAGTGATGCAGTGGTGAACCTGGCTAACCAGCAGGGGAACACAGCTCTGCACGAGGCTGTGAGGGGAGGCCATCTGGGGCTGGTGGAGCAGCTGCTGCAGGCTGGAGCTCTGGTCCACCTGAGGAACTACAGACAGAGAACCCCTCTGGACTGTGCTCAGGAGACAGGGGGCAAGGTGACGCTCTCACACACACACACACACACACACACACACACACACACGTGACGCTCACACACACACACACACAGACACACACACACACGGATGTTACATTATAAATACTGGATATAGGATGTTTTTGTCTGAGACCAGAGATATCATGATGTTTTTTTCCTCTTCCCTCCCCATGGTGTTTTAAGAACACTGAGATTCTGAGGATTCTTCAAAAAGCGTCTGGACTTTCTCCTGACGCTGAACCAATCAAACTGCTCTCTGTGCCAAAGGGAACTCTGGGTAAGACTGCTTCCTGCCATCATAACTGTTGTTATGATGCCATTTCCTGTCTGAATGTAGCAGTAGAAACAGATCCATAGTTATCAGGAACCCTGTTAGGTCACCAGACCTGCTCTGATCCAGCCTTGTTGTGTCTCCAAACACCAGCTCACTCATTGGCCCAGAGACTGAAGCCCCTGGACCAGGAGCAGGCCAACGCCAGGAGGCAGAAGCTGGCTCACTCCATCAGCAGGTGGGCCTCACACAATGTCATGTTGGCACAGAGAGGGTTCGAACCAGGGACCTTATGAAGCTTCATACGAGTCTTAAACTCACCTCAGGTTTCTGTTTCAGGATTCAGCAGATGAAGAAAAGTCTTCCAAGAGAGAGGGGTGTTCCCTCTAGGTCCTCTGCTGCTCTCCCTCAGGTACACACACACACACACACACACACACACACACACACACCTTTCATCTCTCCCTCAGGTACACACACACACACACACACACCCCTCACCTCTCCCTCAGGTACACACACACACACACACACACACACACACACACCCCTTCAGCTCTCCCTCAGGTACACACACACACACCTTTCATCTCTCCCTCAGGTACACACACACACACACACACACCCCTTCAGCTCTCCCTCAGGTACACACACACACACCCCCCTCACCCTCATCCTGTGATCTGCTGTTGTTATATGTAGCAGAACTCTTTGCGTGCTGCTGTTCATATTTTGATCTAATCCAGCTGTTATGTGTTCCTCTGGGCGTCCTCCCTGGTGTCTTGTTCCCCAGGAGGTGGACGGTGGTGGGCAGCGAGGCAGGCTGAAGAGGGGGGAGACCCTGGAGAGCTGTGGGGTCTTCAGCCGCTCAGGGAGCCCAGTGCAGGGGGCTGGAGACAGGGCCAGAGCCCTGAGTCGCTGTCACACCGTGGACGCTGAGATACCTCCCTCCCCACACTGGGGGGTCCACTCAGGTGACCCCCTGGGGCTGGACTGGCAGACAGATGGAGACGCAGTCCAGACGCACACACCTGAGGAGCATCACACTGATGTCACTGACAGTCCCATTGAGCTCTGTCTAACAGACACACCCAACGAATCCTCTCATACACCCAACGAATCCTCTCATACACCCAACGAACCCTCTCATACACCCAACGAACCCTCTCATACACCCAACGAATCCTCTCTCACACCCAAAAAACCCTCTCATACACCCAACGAACCCTCACCCAACGAACCCTCACCCAACGAATCCTCTCTCTCACCCAACGAACCCTCACATACACCCATCGAATCCCGTCTCTCACCCAACGAACCCTCTCATGCACCCAACGAACCCTCTCTCTCACCCAACGAACACTCTCCCTCACCCAGCGAATCCTCTCATACACCCAACGAATCCTCTCATACACCCAACGAATCCTCTCATACACCCAATGAACCCTTTCTCACACCCAACGAACCCTCAAATACACCCAACGAATCCTCTCTCACACCCATCGAACCCTCTCATGCACCCAACAAACCCTGTCTCCCACCCAATGAATCCTCTCTCACACCTAACAAATCCTCTCCCTCACCCAACGAACCCTCTCTCTCACTCAATGAACCATCTCTCACACCCAACGAACCCTGTCATGGGCCCAACGAATCCTCTCACTCACCCAGTGAACCCCCTCATAGAGACACACCCAACGAACCCTCTCTCACACACAACGAACCCTCTCTCACACCCAACGAACCCTCTCTCACACACAACGAACCCTCTCTCACACACAACGAACCCTCTCATACAGACACACCCAGACAAACACACAATGAACCCTCCCCTACACACATACCCTACCAGTCCTCTGACACACAACTTTCCAATGAGCTCCCTCCTTCTCACACACCCAGCAACATGAACAGAGATGGAGAGGAGGTCCATGAAGAGGAGGAGGGAGATGGAGATGGAGAGGAGGTGAAGAAAGAGGAAGAGAGAGATGGAAAGGAGGAGGGAGATGAAGAGGATGGAAATGGAGAGGAGGTGAAGGAAGAGGATGGTGATAGAAAAGGAGAGGAGGGATATTGAGAGGAGGAAGAGAGAGAGGAAGGTGTCCTCTTGTTCCTTGAGCACACAGACATCCTGCCTGTGTGGAACTGGCAGGAGAACCCATCCAAAGAAAAGGAAGACTTGGTGTCAGAGACGTCTTGAGGAACCGGACCTGCAGGAGTACCAGAGCCAACATGGCCGCCTGGTCCCAGCCTGCAGGGGTACCAGAGCCAACATGGCCGCCTGGTCAGGACCTGCAGGAGTACCAGAGCCAACATGGCCGCCTGGTCAGGACCTGCAGAGGTACCAGAGCCAACATGGCCGCCTGGTCAGGACCTGCAGGAGTACCAGAGCCAACATGGCCGCCTGGTCCCAGCCTGCAGAGGTACCAGAGCCAACATGGCCGCCTGGTCAGGACCTGCAGGGGTACCAGAGCCAACATGGCCGCCTGGTCAGGACCTGCAGAGGTACCAGAGCCAACATGGCCGCCTGGTCCCAGCCTGCAGGAGTACCAGAGCCAACATGGCCGCCTGGTCCCAGCCTGCAGAGGTACCAGAGCCAACATGGCCGCCTGGTCCCAGCCTGCAGGGGTACCAGAGCCAACATGGCCGCCTGGTTTAGGGAACTGCTAAGGAATAACCTCAGTTTCTCTGGTATCTATTCTCAAAACACTCTTTTTTTTCTCTTTTTCTCTTCTTGATTTCTTCCTTCATTAAAAAGGGATGCAAAACATAGTCACTAAACTCCATATGAACATCACTTTGATTTTGTAGTTTAAATTTGTTTTGTTTTGTTGCTCTTCTTTACTGACTGTACTGTACACAATATTTTAACAGTGTAGTGACATCATGTCATTAGCACTATGAAAATGATGCTAGTCTTAAACTGTGGTTTGTAGCACAGATCTTTTTATGACTTAAACCGTCTAGTTTATTTGATGACCTAGCCTTAGATTTCCACCTTATTAATTGATTTCATATTTTGGTTGCATTTGTTTACAAAGTACTACTCAATAATGTGACCTCCAGAATAGAGGCATGTTAATGCCTGTGTGTTTAGAAAGGTAAACATTTAATCCCAGTGAATGTAAAAGGCAATTGTAGCAAGTAAGACCTACAACACAAAATGCACATCTGTTCAGTATGCAAGTAGGTGGTGTTAAAATGCATCCGATGTATGCTAAAACTCTCAAATCACAGTCTTTCACCTGTACACCTGTGTGTGTGTGTGTGTGTGTGTGTGTGTGTGTGTGTGTGTGTGTGTGTGTGTGTGTGTGTGTGTGTGTGTGTGTGTGTGTGTGTGTGTGTGTGTGTGTGTGTGTGTGTGTGTGTGTGTGTGTGTGTGTGTGTGTGTGTGTGTGTGTGTGTGTGTGTGTGTGTGTGTGTGGAAGGTTCACCTGTGTGGACACAGACTTTCATGTGTCTTACCTTTAAAACAGTAAATGGAAGGTATTTAGTGTTTAAATGTGGTTAGATTCACACATAACTTTAAATCACTGTCCTGTCTGCTGTTGTGCATCCACATCCTTTGTCTCTGTGATGTTCCTATTCCAAGAAGGTCATCCTGGGTCTCTGTGGAACATCCTCTGTGGAACTTCCTCTGTGGAACACACTGTGGAACATCCTCTGTGGAACATCCTCTGTGGAACATCCTCTGTGGAACATCCTCATGTGGAACATCCTCATGTGGAACATCCTCATGTGGAACATCCTCATGTGGAACATCCTCATGTAGAACACAGTCATGTTTCCCCCCCACAGTCTTAAATATCTCCACACAGTCATGTTGTTGTTGCTATTGGAACATTTTGCCAAGAAGCACATTCTGTAAACTTATTAGTTTTGAAGCATCGGTTGTTTGTTTTTTTTCTTCTTTTTTTCAAGATTGCTATTTTGGTCAAAATCCCCTGGCAAGTTCAATCACCATATCTAATCATCTTAATTATTTTTGTATGACAGTGTTCCATTTTGAATGTTTGATATACAGTGAATGTGCCTTATTTAATTAACGTGAAAATAACCTGTTAATAAACTCTATGAAAAGAGTCCACCTCCCAGTTGTCGTTCTTTGCTGTATGATTTTTATGTAAATTTGAGAGTTATGTCTGGTATTTATTATTTCGTTTTGAATCCGTTTTCAAGCCTCATTTGACTGAGGTTTTGAGCAGCGGTATGTGGGCGGGGCTTGATTCCAGCAGCGGTATGTGGGCGGGGCTTGATCCCAGCAACGGTATGTGGGCGGGGCTTGATCCCAGCAACAGTATGTGGGCGGGGCTTGATCCCAGCAACAGTATGTGGGCGGGGCTTGGCTGCCACCGGAAACCAACCTTCCGAAATCTTGTTTTGATCCAGCAAGTTCAAGACAGGATGGATTTTTTATTATGAATCAAATTAAATAAAAACAATAGGAAGGTTATATCGGGAAACAACCGGAGACTCTGAAGTTGGTGAGACTTTTAAGGATGTTTAAACTGTGAAACGAATTCAGATAAAGGTAGAATAAGATGACTGGCCCACCCTTCAGGAGCTAGCCTGGCTAGGCTAACTGGCTAGCTGTCCAGGACACAAAGACTTCAATACTATAAGATGTAGAAGAATATGAACATATTTATATTATTGATAGCAGCGTGATGTGTATGCTGACATGTAGTTACTTGTACTTTCTAGGTTAGTTTATAGTTATCCAGCTAGCAGTGCTAACTAAGTAAGAGACATGTGTGCAGCTAGCTAAGGTTAGCTTAGCTGATTCAGTGTAACTCTGCTGGTATAAAATATAAGAAATCTGTTTCAGTAAGATGTCAGTGTCATTATAAAACATGTCAGGATGTATCTCTCCTGGTTTGTCATTATTTGGTCATTATTGTCTGTTTCAGGTGAGCTATGTTGCTGGAAGAACCAGGACTTTATTCCTCAGATAGTTTTGAAGAGCAGAAGATGTCTCTGTAAAGCAGAAAAGTGAGTGAGTCCCAACATGGATCTGTGCTGAAAGTTCAGACAGCAACTCTTTAAACATAGATGGAGTTAGATGAATGCATGTTAGCTAACACCTTGTGGGTTTCCACCATCAGTCACCAGTCAGTGACTCATCACATAGCTTCTCTTATCTCTCTAGTATTCCTTATCTCCCTACTTCCTTATTCCCCTCTCTTCCTCCAGGGCGCCATGTCTTCGGGTCACCGGTTGCGAGATGTGGAGCAGCACCACCCCCTGCTGGACGGGGAGGACGTGAGCGCAGTGGGGGGGGAGGGTGGGGAGCGGCTGTGGTTCATCCAGGACGGCTGTGGGATGGTGTGTGCCTTCGTCACCTGGTTCCTGGTGCTGTACGCTGACTTTGTGGTGACCTTCGTCATGTTGCTGCCCTCCAAGAACGTGTGGTTCGCCGTGGTGAACGGCGTTCTGTTCAACTGCCTGGCAGTGCTGGCGCTGGCCTCACACCTGCGCACCATGCTGACAGACCCGGTGAGGGAGGGAGCCTCACACCTGCAGAGGCAGCCTCACACCTGCAGAGGCAGACACTGTCACCTGTGGAGGGAGGGGGGGGGGCAGCTGTTTTGCACTTCTGGTTGGATGCTAACTGTATTTCGTTACCCTGTACTTGTACCTGTGTAATGACATTAAAGTTGAATCTAATCTAATCATCTAATCTAAGATGGCGACTGAGGATGAGGCTGTTAAAATCCTTTTCTTAATCATTTTTTATATGAATTGATCCCCAGATTTGATATATTCCTATATGTTTATGAAGTATATATTTTTACAGTTCTTCTGGTATGGAGAGAGATCTAGACAGAGAACAGGGACTAACGTATTAAGATCCCTTTATGAACACAGTCTTTTGGGTCTTAATAGGCTGGGCTCCAGCTAGATGTGTGAGCAGGTGGATATTTGGGGGGAGAACATGACTGGAGACCTGCTGTGTGTGTTTTGATTCAGGGCGCCGTGCCTAAAGGCAACGCCACCAAGAAGTACATGGACAGCTTGCAGCTGAAGCCTGGAGAGGTCATCTACAAGTGTCCCAAATGCTGCAGCATCAAACCAGAGAGAGCTCATCACTGCAGGTGAGGCAGGGGCAGCAACACCTGGGCCAATCAGAGACAAGGCTAGTGGAAAAAAAAACATATACAGACACATATGGTCAAAATTGTTGTGTGTGAAAGTATGTAAATTATTTTTTTGTGTTGTTCCAGTACACACAAAGGAAATGAATCTGTGTAATTGCATGACTTTTCTGTGAGAAATACACAATCATTTTCTGACAAATATGTCAGGGGTGCCAACAGTTTTGGTCATGACTGTACACACTACCTGAGGTTAGAGATGTGAGGGCTGTTTGATGTTGACCTGGTTTCCTGTTTCCTGCCTGCAGCATCTGCAAACGCTGCATCCGTAAGATGGACCACCACTGTCCCTGGGTCAACAACTGTGTGGGGGAGAACAACCAGCGCTTCTTTGTGCTTTTCACTGTGAGTGTCCTCTGATCCTGCTGCTCTTCACCAGCACTGACACACGTCCTGCAGAACTCAAACATAACATTTAGAACTTTTAATGGAATATTTTGTTTGTTTGTTTTTATGTTCTCAACTGCCTAAAAGCCAGGATCCTCTACTGATTAGTGAGTTCCATGGCAGGTGACCATATTGCAGACACACTGGTGATGATGTGGCTCAACTAGGGTAGAGGCCTGTGTCTAGCTAGGCTGTGGTTGCTGCTTGTGTGCTAGTTGTAGCGTCGCATATTCATGTTGTTTTTGTTGAACCAGATGTCAGTACGGTTACAGCCTGAGTGATGGTTCCTCTTCTCCTTCCTCTCTGCAGATGTATATAGCCTTAATCTCCACCCACGCTCTGGCACTGAGTGGATACCAGTTTGTAACCTGTGTCAAAGTCCAGTGGAGTGGTAAGCTGTATCTCAGAACAATACTGCAGCTTGCCTGATACACAGATTAGATTTCATTCTATTTTAACATCAGTGCACTTGTTAAATATTTCTGTACAGCATTGGTGTTAAAAAGTCAGCGTTGCTTTGATACCTGAATGTATTTGACAACATCTAAAGATCTTCTTCTCCTCTTGGCCCTGTGTCCCGCCTGCTGTGTCTCTGCAGAGTGCAGTGACTTCTCCCCACCTGTGACTGTGATGCTGATGATCTTCCTGTGCCTGGAGGGCCTCCTCTTCCTCACCTTCACCGCCGTCATGTTCGGCACGCAGGTTCACTCCATCTGCAACGACGAGACGGTGAGAATACGCTGGAGAGGGGGCCCCGTGCCCCCCTGCTGGCAGTGCCACTGTATCTTACCCTCCACCGTAACACAGTGTCAGACAATAGTTCCATTGGGAATACAGCTGCATGTAGAGCAGAGAGTCTGTAGAGAAGGTGGACTCAGTTCAGCCTGTGTTCTGCTCCTCTCTTTCACCAACCGTCTCTGGAGGAGGGGATCCCTCACTGAATTGCTCCTCCTAAAGTTCCCTCCAGTTTTTCCTTGTCATCCTTGAGGGTTTAGGTTGGTTGAGGGGGCAGTTCTATGGGTGTATGTGAAGCCCTCTGTGACATTGCTTGTGAAAAGGGCTGTATCAATAAATGTTGGTTTGATGATATTGTGTGTTTGTGTGTTTGACCTGTGCTCTGCAGGAGATCGAGCGTCTGAAGAATGAGAAGCCTACCTGGGAGCGTCACACACGCTGGGAGGGGATGAGGAGCGTGTTCGGGGGCCGGCCCTCCCTCCTCTGGATCAGCCCCTTCGCTGGGCTGCGTCTGCGTACGCTGCTGCCCAAACGCTCCAAGAAACCTGGAGCAGAGTTCTCTGTCTGAATGACCTGAGGACGCCTGCTGGATCCACACTCTGAGCACACCTGATCACCTGGGAAACGGGCCGTACCAAACCGCATGGACAGGGTGCTTTGGGGTATTCCATCCATGTAGCTGAAATGGATTATAAATCAAAGTATTTACCTGGTAGTTATCTGTATTAGATGGGACTGACAGGAGACTGCTGTGGCTGCAGCAGATGACACCACTAAACGCTCAGCGATCCTGGATGAGCTGCATTCTGACAGGAAAACAGAGGGAAGCACTTCGTTCTCAGAATATTTTATTTATTCGTTTCTACGCTTGTTTTGTGTCGTTTAATGTGATTCCCTTGCCGAAGGGGAGTGTTATTCTGGCTGCACAAACAGAGACACAGTAGAGTGAAGCCACCTCTCATAATGTAGGCTTATGATATCATCTTGTTTTTATATCTACCCTGCTGGAGAGTTCTGTACCCCCCCAACCTGTGTGAGCGTATCTTTGTTGTTGACCCCAGATGACTAAATCTGTTTATATAGAGGAGATCATTGCAGAACTAAAAACCCTGAATCTGCCGTTCTGAATCAACAAGAAGAAATCGTAAAGAAATGCTTGTGTGTGTGTGTGCGTGAGCGTGTGCGTGAGCGTGTGTGTGTGTGTGTGTGTGTGTGTGTGTGTGTGTGTGTGTGTGTGTGTGTGTGTGTGTGTGTGTGTGTGTGTGTGCGTGTGTGCGTGTGTGCGTGTGTGCGTGTGTGCGTGTGTGCGTGTGCGCGTGTGCGTGCGTGTGTGCGTGTGTGTGTACTACTCAACACAATCACTGAACTCTCAGTTCTCTGTATATTTGGTTTTCTCCCAAACCTGCAGTGTTAAACAGTTGGAGGTTCTGCTGGGTTCTTCGTTCTGTTCGCCTCATCAACAGTGTGGTTAACTGATCCAGTCATTAGCTCTGAATATCTGTCTCTCCTATTTGTTTCTTCATGATTTCTTGCCGGAGAATCTGGAGACATTATCCAGGAATGTTTCACATTGTTTTATAAAAAGTTTTGGACTATAAGTCTGTCTTGCTCCGTGTTTTTTTGTGGAGGTTTTCTTTCGAAATCATTTTTCTGTGTTTTCGCCACCATTGTTTGAATGGATGTTAAATGAACGTTCATTGCTACCTCTACTGATCCTGATCTGATTGTAGGTTTTACTGAGAACTAAACTTATGAACAAGTCCATCCAAGGTACCTTGAATAAACTGAATCACATCTGTGACCTAACAGTCTGATGTCATCTGCTTTGGAGATCACCAGTCTTAACGGAACATTATTTCAGCTAAAGCACAACATTGACTCTATCACACTTGATCATTGAGCACATCAGGCGTTGATAGTGATGCAGGACGGGTGTATTTGAACAGGCCTGAGTTCTAACAACACCTGTTAGGATAGTGAGCTGTTCCCATCCCAAACTCACCCCCCATCAGCAGACTGGGTTAATCATTTCCTGCCCTGCGACTAAACTCCCTCTGGAACAGTCAGTGAGCTTGCGTGTCCATTGAGACTGGATGGTCAGCATGTGGTTCCGTCTGCTGTGTGTGGTTCTGCTGTGTGCGGTTCTGCCGGTTCTGTCCGGCCAGACTGGAGGGGAGGAGCCTCCAGACGTCCTCCGCCCGTCGGACCAGAGCCTGTTCTGGGGAGCGGACCAGTACGACTTCTCCATCACGCTTCCTGCTGGGGGTCTGGAGTGTTTCTGGCACTTTGCTCACCATGGGGAGCACTTCTACCTTAACTACATGGTGAGTCAGGAGGGTCCAGACCTGACTAGTGACTTTAACACTGAGCTGAGAGACAGGGTCACTGTTTAACACTGCTATTCAATGATATTGTGTGTGTTTGTGTTGCTGTGTGTGTGTTTGTGTTGCTGTGTGTGTGTGTGTGTGTATGTGTTTGTGTGTCTCTGTGTGTCTGTGGGTATGTGTGTGTGTGTGTGTTTGTGTGTGTGTGTGTGTGTGTTCCTCCCCAGGTCCAGTGGGTCACAGGTGTCGGCCATGACAGACACCTGTCAGTCACTGTCAACGCTCCCAGCAGTCTGGTCGTGGGTCAAGCTGATGATGCGACGGGTCAGATCAGCTTCGAAGCTGAAGAAACAGGTGACTGTGCTAATGTCCATCTGACTGTGCTGATGTCCATCTGACTGTGCTTTATGTCCATCTCCTGACTGTGCTAATGTCCATCTGACTGTGCTGATGTCCATCTGACTGTGCTAATGTCCATCTGACTGTGCTTTATGTCCATCTCCTGACTGTGCTAATGTCCATCTGACTGTGTTAATGTCCATCTGACTGTGCTAATGTCCATCTGACTGTTAATGTCCATCTGACTGTGCTAATGTCCATCTGACTGTTAATGTCCATCTGACTGTGCTAATGTCCATCTGACTGTGTTAATGTCCATCTGACTGTGCTGATGTCCATCTGACTGTGCTAATGTCCATCTGACTGTGCTGATGTCCATCTGACTGTGCTAATGTCCATCTGACTGTGCTAATGTCCATCTGACTATGCTGATGTCCATCTGACTGTGCTAATGTCCATCTGACTGTGCTTTATGTCCATCTCCTGACTGTGCTAATGTCCATCTGACTGTGTTAATGTCCATCTGACTGTGCTAATGTCCATCTGACTGTTAATGTCCATCTGACTGTGCTAATGTCCATCTGACTGTTAATGTCCATCTGACTGTGCTAATGTCCATCTGACTGTGCTAATGTCCATCTGACTGTGCTAATGTCCATCTGACTGTGCTAATGTCCATCTGACTGTGTTAATGTCCATCTGACTGTGCTAATGTCCATCTGACTGTGTTAATGTCCATCTGACTGTTAATGTCCATCTGACTGTGCTAATGTCCATCTGACTGTTAATGTCCATCTGACTGTGTTAATGTCCATCTGACTGTGCTAATGTCCATCTGACTGTGTTAATGTCCATCTGACTATGTTAATGTCCATCTGACTGTGTTAATGTCAATCTGACTGTGCTGATGTCCATCTGACTGTGCTAATGTCAATCTGACTGTGCTGATGTCCATCTGACTGTGCTAATGTCCATCTGACTGTGTTAATGTCCATCACCTGACTGTGCTAATGTCCATCTGACTGTGCTAATGTCCATCTGACTGTGCTGATGTCCATCACCTGAACACACACATGCTATGTCATTCTATACACCCTGAATGAATCCATAGCTTCAAACCTAGACACAGTTTTAAGACACAGTCTGACTGTAGCCTTTCTGCTGTATGTGTGTTTGAATCGTGGACACTACAACAGTCTGTTCTGAATTCCAGGTTTCTATCAGATGTGCTTCAGCAACTTCCATAATCGTTTTGGCAGCATGCAGGTGTTCCTGGACTTTGGCGTTTATTACGAGGGCCAAAAACAGAAGGAGGAGGAGCTCAAAGCCAAGGAAGAGATCAGCAAAGAACTGAACAACACGCTGGCTTCCATCATGGTGGGGAAACACACGTCCTTGTTACCAGACAGTGGTGCTTCACACCATAAAGACACTGTGTGCAAGCAGAAATCAATGGGGTTCCTTTAATATCTAGAAAGCACACAGGTGGCATCATGTTCTGGATGTGAATGATCATGAACACTGCAGCCTAACACATACTGAGGAGTTTAAAAAGTGAAAGTGAATGATGATAAAGATGACTGCTACTTTCTTGCACTGTATTTACAACTGTGCACGATCAGTTTGGAATTCCTGTTGACATGACGACCCGTCTTCTTCTCTTGTCTTGCCTCCTCCACATCACCAGGGGACGTCACACAGAGTGGAGGGCTATGTGTTCCACATGTTCCGCTACTACAACTTTCGCCGGATGAGAAGAGGAGCAGATTACTATCTCCTGCTGTCCAACAGCCAGTATGTGAGCTGGTGGTCTGCAGTGCAGAGCCTGGTCATCGTCCTGGCAGGATACCTGCAGCTGATGTTCCTCAAGAGGCTATTCCACACCAAGACCACCACGGAGACCGAGAAACCACGATGCTGAGGAGGGGAACCCTGTAAAGCTGAGGGGAACCCTGTAGAGCTGAGGGGAACCCTGTAGAGCTGAGGGGAACCCTGTAGAGCTGAGGGGAACCCTGTAAAGCTGAGGGGAACCCAGTCAGTTCCCCAGATGATAAAGTTGTTCTCTCTTCACAGGCTCACTGTCCACAGCTGATATTGGCTAACTGGTTATGTTGCTTATCTTTTATTACGAACTAAACTGTGATACAATAGTTGAAATTCAATAAAATAACATCCTTTTGATTAAACATGTGACACTAAAGTACAGAACCTCTTTGTTCAGTTCCCCTCTGATGACAGTAACAGTGCAGACATCACAGGAGAGACATGACAGTAACAGTGCAGACATCACAGGAGAGACATGACAGTAACAGTGCAGACATCACAGGAGAGACATGACAGTAACAGTGCAGACATCACAGCCAGGAATCAAACTCACAACCTTCCGATCATGAGCCCAACACCTTAACTGAGCCAGACTTCATTTCATGGTTGGTTGTGGCTGTGTTGGTCTGACTGAATCCAGACAGTCCAAGCTGGAGTGACTTGAACACTGTTTCCCTCCCTGATTCCTTCCAACAGGTTTCTATAAGACGTGTCTGGGAAATGATAACATTCACTTTGGAGGACTGAGAGTCTCCAGGAAGGAAACACAGAAAAAACACACTGTATAAATGTATGTATTATATACATAAAGCAACACTACTATATGCTGCACCTTGTGATAATGTGATCATTCATAGTTGTAAAATGGTTGGTTTTAGAGCAACAATGCAAAAAATCCTAAATCTATGCAGTCAACATAATTAAAAAGTATTGATCTACTATTTGTATTGATTCGTGGAAGTGGATGACATCTTAAGGGATGCTGGGAATACCAAGCAGGTAAGGCAGCAGGATTCCTCCAGTCAGCGGTGAGGAGCAACATCTGCCCACATGACAGGAGGCGGGGGGTGGTCTGGAGCTGCTCCCTGATTGGCTGAGCGGTGAGAAGTGTGATGACACTCAGACATGAACCTGACCTGCTGCTGGTGTCTCTTATGATGTGAACTGTTGGTTTGATTATCAGTCTTCTGACGCTTCAGTTCAGCTGTGGTTCAGTGTAGCTCACCAGACAAACAAATCAGGTATGTTTCACAATCTAAAAGCCCACAATTTTCTGGGTCTATCAAGTTGCTATGCTCAGTGACCGATGCTCTTTTGTTAATCTCTCTCTTGTAAGTCGCTATGGATAAAAGCGTCTGCTAAATGAATAAATGTAAATGCGAATGGTTGCTAGTAATAATGCAACTGTTTTCCGAGTATAAAACCAAAAATATTTTGCATAGGCTATACAAATCGTTTTTTGTTCATATGAGAAAGCTAATTGTCAAAGCTCATTAAATGTCAACATACTGTACAAAAGGGCTTAACATCCCAACATGCTTTGAGAGAAATCTGACTGAACAGTTGTATATAGCAGGTTTTAAATATCTAAGCACATAATATGTCTCCAGCTAACTGTAGGCGTTGTAAGAGTAAATATTTCAGGTCGTCTTGTTGTTAAAATGTCTGTAAATTGTAGAAGGAACACATCGTGAAGGCTTTACCATCTTGCTCAAGTCAGGAAATCACAATCAGTTTCGTTATTCTTTTAAGGAAGTCAACTAGGTTACCAAGGTTACATTCTAAGTGAGTTGTTTTTCCCAGTCATTCCAGAATTGTTGCCATGCCCATGATGAAAAGTGATGAATCAGTGTGTTATTAAGGACGTTCTCCTTCTATGTTTCATGTTTTATATCCCTGAAGTCCAATTTGCTTTTTGCTCAATGTTCCTCTGTGTAAATGACCATAGAGGAGTCTAACCCCGTCCATGTTGTCCTTATTCCCCCTCCCTCCAGACAGACATGGATGTGATTGAACCCATCTTGTCCATCGCAGAGAAGCTTTATAGTTTGTGTATGGAGGTGAAGGCCAACAAGGGCCGGTGTCATCGCCTGGCTCTTCGTGTCTCTGCTCTGGTAGAGCTGGTTAAAGAGATCCAGAAGAGCGGGTTTGGACCGACCCCTGACCTCGTGGAAAAGGCGCTTAAAGAACTCAGAATCACCCTGGAGTCCGCTCAAGGCTTGGTCCAGAAATACGCAGACTCCCGTTTCCTGAAGCGCATTGTGCGGGCATATGATCAGGGAGAGGAGATGGGGAGTCTGAACGAGAGGCTGAATGATGCTGCCCAGCTGCTGTCTCTGGCTCTGCAGGTGGAGCAGAGGGACAGGTACCTGGACAGGTTCAGGGAGGACACCCGGAGGACAGAGGATGAAGCGGACAACAAGGCTGATCGACTGGAGCTGGAGAAAAGTGAGTTCACTTTGACTAAACTGACTGGAAAGTTGTCAATCAAAGTAGTAAGTTAGTAGAAACAATTTCATATTTAGGATTGCTTTGTCTTCGCGGTCGTGGTCAAGTCTCTCACCTTTAAAGTTTGACTGGTTGCAGTTTAATGGTCATGTGTGTTTAAACCACAGTGTTACTCTCAATGGAGCAGACCAGAGAATCTGTGGGCGCCACACAGAAAGATGTGGAAGAAATCAAAGCCATGCTGGAATCCTGTAAGTATTGTAACCGTGCTCCATATACTGAGCAATAGAGTTTCTTTGTAGCCGTGTTAGGGCCATCTTTAGTCAAATCCCAGACCAACATAAGTCACAGTGCTGCAGTAGAAACTGTGTTTTAGACCAGATTTAACTGTGTGCTTCGGAATCCATCCATCAAAGTCAAGCCTCCATCATTGATTTATTTTGTTGTTTTGTTTATGTTTATTTTGCACCAACCAAAGCAAATTCCTCCTACTTGTAAACGTTACCTGGTTCTTAGATTCAGATGATTTTCCACACGCACTATATGACTTTGTGATGTCTTATTCTTATTTGCAGGGAAGAAACCTTGCATTGTTCCAAACATTCGAGAAATCAAACCTGAAGAGATCAGTTACGACCATCCTAAACAGCCCATAATAACTTCAGCCTGCTCAGAGGTCTTTAAAGGACAGTACAATAAATTTACAGTTGCTATCAAAAGATATGCCAACCCTTTGTGCAACACCCCAAGGTCAGTGAACCTCTCCTAATGGATGAATACAGCTATGAATATACCAGCATGTCAACATGTATAATATCAGAATCTGTTTTAATCGCTATGCAAGATATACAAACACAGAATTCACAATGGCAGAAAGGAGCAAACATAGAACATATATGCGGCATAATAATAAAACAGGATACCCCAAAAATATAATGTAAAATACAATACAAGTTAGATACAATAACATAACATATTGCTATACGTATCACATCTAACTCATTTTGTTTTTAACTGTCATATATAATTTCCTCCCCAAGTCAAATAAGACACATCTTTATGAAGGAAGTGGAAACGATGAGGTGCTTTGAATCCCCAAACATCCTGCGAATGTTCGGCATCTGTGTCCAAGATGGTGAGAGAACGACAGAACGACCTCAAGTCCAGCAACAGCAAACCAATCTTCAGTCACATGATCAAATCACATGATCGGATCACATGACCACATGGTGTCAAATGACTGTCCGTCCGTCCCTCCCTCCCCACCCCCTGCAGGGCCGCCCCCAGACTACCTGATCGTGATGGAGTACTGTGAGAAAGGCAGCCTGAGGGAGGTGCTAGACTCCCAGGCTAACCTCTGCTGGTCCCGCAAGGCTCTCATGAGCAGAGGAGCAGCTCAAGGTCTTTACAGGTAACATGGAGGGATTAGACACGCAGATATGACCCTGCAGCTGCTGTGATCTGAGCACCAGAGGATGGTGACATCATGTCTGAATAGGAGGATGAAGCTGCAGCTCCATGACCTGTATTCAGGAGTGTCAGGTGGCTGAGTGGTTAGGGAGTCAGGGTAGTAATCAGAAGGTTCCTGGTTCAAACCCTGGCTGTGACAACATGATGTTGTGTCCATGGACAAGATGCTTCACACCTACTTGCCTCAGGAGGAATGTACATAATCTTGCTGCAATGTGAACTCAAACAGCTCCTCGTTAGTATAGTGGTCAGTATCCCCGCCTGTCACGCGGGAGACCGGGGTTCAATTCCCCGACGGGGAGAGTTAACTTTTTTTGTGAGTCAGGTGGTTTGGGCGTCGGACTAGTGATCGGAATGTTGCCAGTTAAATTCCCGGCTAAGTCAACATGACATTGTGTCCTTGGGCAAGGCACTTCACCCTACTTTTGTCAGGGGGAATGTTCCTGTACTTGCTGTAAGTCGCTCTGGATAAGAGTGTCTGCTAAGTGACTAAATGTAAATGTAATGTAATACTCTGGATAAGAGTGTCTGCTAAATGTAATGTAATGCGTATTCAGTTCACTAGTATCATAGTGTCTACTTACTGTATGGCTACTCTAAATACCTTTTCCATTTGACAGACATGATTGGCGTACTTGTGTAAGTTAAACTGTGTGTTTTGTCCCTGCAGGTTGCACCAATCAGAAGAGAAGTTCAAAGTGCACGGTTGCATCAGCAGCAGCAAGTTCCTGGTGTCTTCTGGCTACATTGTGAAGGTATGTGATACAGGTATCATCCACCTGCTGCTCTGTGGCTCACCTGGGCTGGTACACCTGGGCTGGCACACCTGGGATGGCTCACCTGGGCTGGCTCTGACACACACACCTGGGCTGGCTCACCTGGGCTGGCTCACCTGGGCTGGCTCTGACACACACACCTGGGCTGGCTCACCTGGGCTGGTACACCTGGGCTGGCTCACCTGGGCTGGTACACCTGGGCTGGCTCACCTGGGCTGGCTCACCTGGGCTGGTACACCTGGGCTGGCTCACCTGGGCTGGTACACCTGGGCTGGCTCACCTGGGCTGGCTCTGACACACACACCTGGGCTGGCACACCTGGGCTGGCTCTGACACACACACCTGGGCTGGCTCACCTGGGCTGGCACACCTGGGATGGCTCACCTGGGCTGGTACACCTGGGCTGGTACACCTGGGATGGCTCACCTGGGCTGGTACACCTGGGCTGGTACACCTGGGATGGCTCACCTGGGCTGGTACACCTGGGATGGCTCACCTGGGCTGGCTCTGACACACACCTGGTGGTCTGTGTGTTTACAGCTCAGTGGCTTTGAGTTGGCTAAGACAGAGACGTCGTTGAAGAAATGGAAGCCCAGGAAGAGCAGCATGCTCTGCTATAGTTCTCCACAGCACCTGGAGAACATCAACTACCCTTACACCAAGGCCTGTGAGATATACAGGTGAGCATGCTCTAACACAGACCCTCGCAGGTGAAGGGTCGAGTGGGCGGTGGTGTGAGGGTGTGCGACATTCAGACAATTCATTCAAATGACATACTTGATGAATTCAATTAACATCTGCTCTGCTCGCTTCACTTGTCAGCTTTGGCATCGTCCTGTGGGAGATCGCAACCCGCAAGATTCCATTCAAAGGTAAACTCGTCATATTGTGGTATGATTTTTAAAAGTAGTGTTTAATATAGATGATGACTACTGGAAATATGTCAGTTTCTTGTGGTGATTGTTTCTTCAAATATGTCGTTTCAGATGCTTCAGTCCAAGAGATTCACCAGAAAGTGTGTGTTGACAAAGTGAACGAGCCGCTTCCTGATGACTGTCCTAACGATCTGAAACAGCTGATCAACGCCTGTCGTTCCTATGACAGCTTTCTCAGACCTACAGCTGGAGGTGACACAGGATATAAGGCTCTTAAAACAAGAGTTTTTTCTCACGTGTGTTGGTCTTAGGAGTGCTATATTAATTGTAAAAGTTTTAAATCTTGCTGTTATGTTCCACAGTGCTTACAGACACACTTCTTAAAGTGTTGGAGGATCTTGAAGATTGATGCAGAGGATCATCATCTCTCAATCCCTTGAACAAGGAAGAGCGGGGAAACATCACATTACATTCAGTCATTTATCAGACGCTCTTATCCAGAGTGACTTACAGCAAGTACAGGGACATTCCCCCCTGAGGCAAGTAGGGTGAAGTGCCTTAGCCAAAGACACAACGTCACGTTGACACAGCCAGGATTCGAACCAGGTACCTTCTAATTAGTAGCCCGACACCCTAACTAACTGTGCCACATGACTCCCCATTAAATGAAAATGAATTGCATTAAATCAATTTCAAGAAAGATAAATGTTGTCTTATCTGAGTATTACACACAAACACGTTCACATTTTACACATAGGATCCCTACAGCCTCTTACCGATCTGTATTCAAGGAGGATTTTGTTAATCTTACAGAGGTGTAATGTCATACAGTCCATGGAAAAACTTGTTATTTTAAAGCACGTGTTCGCCTTGTCTATCAACATAACCAAATGTATTTAATGATCCTGCAGCACATAACACAAACTACAATTGAATTCACTGAAAATATATATTCAAATAGATTTAGTTTTAGTATTACTGTCATCAGTGAAAGGTAAAGTGAATGGGGTCAGGTTGCAACTGGAGTTTGAAAGTTTGGCTCCTGCAGCAATAACTCTCGTGCAACAAGAGCATGGATGAACACGAGGCGGGCGGGGGTCACTGCAGCGCGGGAGCTCGAGCTGTTTCCGGATGAGCTCGAGACACTGACAAAGAGATGAACCAGCGATAAACCAGCCAGCACAATAAACCAGTTCGTCAGTTCATTTAACGCGTTGGCTAAAACCATGTAGCGATTCATGGTATTCTATGGAATTTGACTGCTGAAACGCCTATTTTCAAGTAAGCATCTGTTAGCTTGTCTGCTAATCTTCTCTGTCAGAAGCCTCATTAACAGCGCTAGCGATGCTAGCAAGCATAGCCCAGCAAGCTAACTAACTAACTGGTCTAATATAGCCGTCTGGGTTAACATGTAGACTAACTAACTGACTGTACTAGTCTAATATAACTGGGTTAACATGTAGACTAACTAACTGACTGTACTAGTCTAATATAGCTGGGTTAACATGTAGACTAACTGACTGTACTAGTCTAAATATAGCTGTCTGGGTTAACATGTAGACTAACTAACTGACTGTACTAGTCTAATATAGCTGTCTGGGTTAACATGTAGACTAACTGACTGTACTAGTCTAATATAGCTGGGTTAACATGTAGACTAGCTAACTGACTGTACTAGTCTAAATATAGCTGTCTAGGTTAACATGTAGACTAACTGACCGTACTAGTCTAATATAGCTGTCTGGGTTAACAGGTAGTCTGACAGTTGCAGTCAGTGTATAAACACGTTTTACCACGAGTTAAACTAGCCTAGCTAGTCAAAAACATTCAGCATGAATTGAAGGCTAGCAGATGCTAGGATCATGATGACAGCTGCCACTAGCTCTGTTAGCACTAACTCTTTAGCCAGCACAGCACAGTTAGCACTGACCCTGTAGCTTAGTAAATTGCCCTTCTTTGACAATTACAGTTTGTTAGTTAAATATGTAAACGTTATCTAGCTAGTACTGTTCGTTGTTTTTTGTGTGATCACGTTCTGTTTGTCATCAAACCTGCTGTTTCTGTCACTGTGTCATGTGGAAACAAGCTAATGAGCTCGTTAGCTAATTGTATCATGGCACCAGGTAACATAGCAACACAGCTCAGCGTTTCTCCAAAACAAAACAATATTTTATTAATATAACCTCCTCTTTTCTCCAAAGCGACATACAAATCATGAATAGAAAATACAGCTTAAGATCAAAGGCTCAAAGTTAACAATGTTCCAACTGTATGGTGGTCAGTAAGCAGTCTGTGTTAATGTTCCCCTGAGCTGTGCCCAGTAACAGCATGGATGTGTGTTTTGGATGATTCAGGATCCACCAAACCGGACTATGGAGCTTATGGAGTTCATGGAGGTAGACCTCCAGCTGCAGGGCTCCAGCAGGCCGTCCGATGCAGCCGTCCTGCCCCAGGATCAGTTACCTCCTGCAGCCTCAGAGGACCCAGTTCCCATCATCATCCCTGACTCTGGCAGCAGCTCGGAGGTGGAGGATGAGGATGACAGATACGTTGCTGTGCGTGAGCCACCTGGGCTGCTCACCACCTGGGCCTTCAGCAGGAGGGCAGAAGGGGCCCCGGCTGTCCGGAGCACTGCACCAGCCAGCCAGGGAGGAGTGAGAAGACACAGGAGGACAAGGTACTGGATCACTGGACCTCAGACCGACTGTAACTCCACACATGTCTAAGATGGGAGTTGTGTGGCAGAGCGGTTAGGGAGTCGGGCTGGTAATCAGAAGGTACCCGGTTCGAAACCCGGTCGTGCCAACATGCCATTGTGTCCTTGGGCAAGGCACTTCACCCTACTTGCTTCGGGGGGGGGGGGGGGATGTCCCTGTACTTGTTGTAAGTCTCTCTGGATAAGATCCTCTGCTAAAATGACAAAATGTTAAATGTTTTACAATCACAAGCTTCTTATTATTGAGTAAACCTCCTGAGTAATGCTGTGTCTCTTCCTGCTCCTTGTCTGTGTTCTGTAGGCCTGGTCTCAGAGTTCACTACCCCAGCCAGACCACTGCTCCTTCCAGCCGCTTCAGAGACTTCCTACTACGAGTCCCAGCAGCCAGTGCGGCAGACCCTGACTCAGGAAGCACAACAGAGATCAGTGAATCAGACGAGGAGGCGGAGCCTCCGGCACCGGCTGACCTTCCAGATCCTACGTTACACACAAGCCCCCGCTTACAGCCCCCCGTCGCTGCCACCCCTCCACCGGACTCCGCCCACACAGGTACTCACACCTGACTTACAAAGTGTCTACTAAATGAATGTAAATGTACTTATCCAGAGCGACGTACAGCAAGGACAGGGATGTTCCCCCTGAGACAAGTAGGGTGAAGTGCCTTGACCAAGGACACAACGTCATGTTGGCACCACCTCCTGACTCCCAGTGTGTAGACATGTGTTGAGTGTGTGTTCATCCTGTCCCCACAGCTGCAGAGGCAGAGAGGAGAGAGGCTGAAGGGCAGGTGTCTGCAGAGGTGAGACCATCTGTCTTATCCATGAAGATCTAACACTCTGCCACTACAGGACAAACATCAGAGTACAGTACATCAAGTTGAACGTGTCTTGGTTTAGTATGACGTGTCAGTGTGTCGGTGTCCAGGCCGTGCTCGCTCCGCTGGCTGGTGTGGGGGCTCCTCCCAGGCCGGAGGAGGAGGGGGAGGGGGAGACCTGCTCCATCTGCTTCGAGGCCTGGACCACAGCCGGGGGTCATCGCCTGGCTACGCTGCGCTGCGGACATCTGTTCGGCAAAACCTGCATCGAGCGCTGGGTGAAGAGTCAAGGCCAGGAGGCCAAGTGTCCTCAGGTGAGGAGGGGCTGGGAGGAGGGAGGAGCTGGGAGGAGCTGGGAGAACGAGGGAGGAGCTGAGAGGGGGGAGGAGGGGCTGGGAGGAGGGAGGGGCTGGGAGGAGGAGCTGAGAGGGGGGAGGGAGGAGGGGCTGGGAGGAGGGAGGGGCTGGGAGGAGCTGGGAGAAGGAGCTGAGAGCGGGGAGGGAGGAGGGTCTGGGAGGAGGGAGGGGCTGGGTTGAGGAGGGAGGAGCTGGGAGAAGGAGCTGAAAGGGGGAAGGGAGGAGGGGCTGGGAGGAGGGTGGGAGGAGGGAGGAGCTGGGGGGAGGGGCTGGGAGGAAAAGGGAAGTAGGAGGGAGGAGGTGCTGGGAGGTGCTGGGAGGAGCTTTAAGAGGGAGGGAGGAGGGGCTGGGAGGGGCTGGGAGAAGGGAGGAGCTCTGAGAGGGAGGGAGGAGGAGCGGAGCTAGCAGAGAGATGGGGCTAGAAAGCTCTGCAGATGAGTGGGGGTCTTGAGGATGGTTACCTGGCTAATTGTTAGATTCAATCTAAATCTGTATCAGCATAAGAAAAGAGACAAAGGTCTAATCTACTCATGAGGAGACCAGCAGAGATGTGCTTATGGCTGTCCCAAATCTGATCTGGCCCACATCTCTCTGGTACCCTCGTTTATTACATCAATATTGTCAGTCTTCACACAGTCACAGTACATCAATGACAACAAATGTCATTCAGGAATGTTCTTGTGGAAGCCTGTTTTATGGCTTAATGAGTTGGGCCTGGATCTCAGGACACAACCCCCATCCTGCAGATGATCAACCAAATGGTTATCTCCACCTCAAAGCATGTCCTCTCTCCAAAGCACATCCTCTCTGCAAGACAATCTTGAAAAGCACATACACAAGCTAACAATTGTATTAATTCTATGAAAGTTGTAACAGCAAATATGGGATTACTAAAAATGATTCTAACACTAATCCAATTCCAGTAAATGAAAACTGCCCAAAAAATATCCCGAAAAATATATTCCGTACGACCTTAAACTACACACTGAAATACAATCACCTCCTCAATGTCAAACCCAAGTCTGTTACTAAAAGCAGATGAAATGAACATGTTTGACTTGGCACCTGTGTTTACTGGAACTAAATGACTGCTGTGTTTCTGCAGTGCAACAAGAAGGCCAAGCGTTCAGACATCGTGCTGCTGTACGCACGCAAGCTGAGAGCTGTGGACAACACAGAGCAGGAGGGGATGAAGAAGTATGTTACAGTTACATTCAGTCATTTAGCACAGGGATCACTAATCCTGGTCCTCGGGGTCCGCTGTCCTGACAGTTTTTGATGTTTCCCTGCTCCAACACACCTCCACAGAGCTTGATAACGCCCCATTCATTAGAATCAGGTGTGCCGGAGCAGGGAAACAGTGAAAACTGTCCGGACAGCGGACCTCAAGGACCAGGATTGGTGATCCCTGATTTAGCAAGACGCTTTTATCTAAAGCCTTTTCCAAGCTAGAGAGCTTTACAAAAGAGCATCACTGATCATAACAACATGATTAAGAAGCCAGACATCATGGAAACGTTACTCGTCTTCACTCACAATCAGTTTGTCATGTGTTCATATATTCAGACTTATTATCACTTCATGAATATAATGTGTGTTCCTACCCTGCTGATGCCAGGCTGTATGAAGTGGTGTCCAGCTGTGTTCTGTGCCTGGGTGCAGGTCTCTGGAACAGGAGCAGTCCAGGAGGAGGAAGGCAGAGCTGGAATCAGCTCAGTATCGTCTCCAGCTGCAGGTGGTGACGGACGAGAATGGGAAACTACGCAGGCAGCTGCAGGTAGGTCACCTGCTTCACCTCACCTGACGCTCTGCTTCACCTCACCTGACCCCCTGCTTCACCTCACCTGACCCCCCTGCTTCACCTGACCCCCTGCTTCACCTGACCTGACCCCCCCTGCTTCACCTCACCTGACCCCCTGCTTCACCTCACCTGACCCCCTGCTTCACCTCACCTGACCCCCCCTGCTTCACCTCACCTGACCCCCCTGCTTCACCTGACCCCCTGCTTCACCTCACCTGACCCCCCTGCTTCACCTCACCTGACCCCCCTGCTTCACCTCACCTGACCCCCTGCTTCACCTCACCTGACCCCCCTGCTTCACCTCACCTGACCCCCTGCTTCACCTCACCTGACCCCCCTGCTTCACCTCACCTGACCCCCTGCTTCACCTCACCTGACCCCCTGCTTCACCTCACCTGACCCCCCTGCTTCACCTCACCTGACCCCCCTGCTTCACCTCACCTGACCCCCCTGCTTCACCTCACCTGACCCCCTGCTTCACCTCACCTGACCCCCTGCTTCACCTCACCTGACCCCCCTGCTTCACCTCACCTGACGCCCTGCTTCACCTCACCTGACCCCTGCTTCACCTCACCTGACCCCCCTGCTTCACCTGACGCCCTGCTTCACCTCACCTGACCCCCACTGCTTCACCTCACCTGACCCCCCTGGTTCCCCTCACCTCCCTAAGGTCCCCCCTTAAGGTTCTCTCTCCTGCCTCCTCTCTCCTGTAGGAGCTGAGGACCCTGATGGCCCAGACAGGAGGCCGGTGCTCCCAGCCCTCTGGGGCCTCCCTCCAGGGTCTGTCCCAGAGGCAGGAGGGCAGCCAGGGAGGCCACCACTACGTGTTCTCCAAGGCTGTGCTGGTGTCCCAGGCGGGGGGCTGCAGGGTCCTGTCCTACTGTGAGCCGCTCAGCTGCCTGCTGGCCTCCCAGCCCTCCCCTCAGGCCACCCTGGTCCCTGGTAAGGAGCCTGGACCTCCAGCCTGGACCTCCAGCCCATCCACCACACTGATGATACGTCTAGATGTTGGAAAATGGGAGTGTAATCTGTCACATAGAAACACTTTTGCTTCAGGAGTTAAAGCTGCATCATGTTAAACCATATCTAACTTCTAATTCCTTTTACAAGCATTGTTATGTTTCATGGATAGGAAACTCTGTCTGGAGGAACTGGTGAGATTTTCAGAATTGAAAAAACACTTATTGATAATCTCCCTCTCCCCCTCCCTCCCTCCCTCCCCAACTCCCTCCCTCCCTCTCTCCCTCTCCCTCCCTCCCCTCCCCCTCCCTCCTCCATCTCCCTCTCTCCTCCCTCCCTCTCTCCCTCCCTCCCCTCCCCCTCCCTCTCCAACTCCCTCCCCCCCCTTTCCCCTCCCTCTCCAACTCCCTCCCTCCCTCCTCCATCTCCCTCCCTCCCTCTCTCCTCCCTCTCTCCCTCCCCTCCCTCTCCAACTCCCTCCCTCCTCCATCTCCCTCCCTCCCTCTCTCCTCCCTCTCTCCCTCCCCTCCCTCTCCAACTCCCTCCCTCCTCCATCTCCCTCCCTCTCTCCTCCCTCTCTCCCTCCCTCCCCTCCCTCTCCAACTCCCTCCCTCCCCTCTCCCCCAGGGTGTGGGGTTAAGAAGGTGAGCACAGTGACCATGAAGGCTTGTCAGTATGTACCCATCCACACCAAGCAGATCCGAGGCCTGGCCTTCAACCGCCAGGCCGACAGCCTACTGCTCTCTGCTGCCCTGGACAACACCATCAAGCTAACCAGGTAGCTAGCCTAGCTCAGGACACCATCAGCTAACCAGGTAGCTAGCCTAGCTCAGGACACCATCAGCTAACCGGGTAGCTAGCCTAGCTCAGGACACCATCAGCTAACCGGGTAGCTAGCCTAGCTCAGGACACCATCAGCTAACCAGGTAGCTAGCCTAGCTCAGGACACCATCAGCTAACCGGGTAGCTAGCCTAGCTCAGGACACCATCAAGCTAACCGGGTAGCTAGCCTAGCTCAGGACACCGTCAAGCTAACCGGGTAGCTAGCCTAGCTCAGGACACCATCAGCTAACCAGGTAGCTAGCCTAGCTCAGGACACCGTCAAGCTAACCGGGTAGCTAGCCTAGCTCAGGACACCATCAAGCTAACCGGGTAGCTAGCCTAGCTCAGGACACCATCAGCTAACCAGGTAGCTAGCCTAGCTCAGAACACCATCAGCTAACCAGGTAGCTAGCCTAGCTCAGGACACCGTCAAGCTAACCAGGTAGCTAGCCTAACTCAGGACACCATCAAGCTAACCAGGTAGCTAGCCTAGCTCAGGACACCGTCAAGCTAACCGGGTAGCTAGCCTAGCTCAGGACACCGTCAAGCTAACCGGGTAGCTAGCCTAGCTCAGGACACCGTCAAGCTAACCGGGTAGCTAGCCTAGCTCAGGACACCGTCAAGCTAACCAGGTAGCTAGCCTAGCTCAGGACACCATCAGCTAACCCGGTAGCTAGCCTAGCTCAGGACACCGTCAAGCTAACCAGGTAGCTAGCCTAGCTCAGGACACCATCAAGCTAACCGGGTAGCTAGCCTAGCTCAGGACACCATCAGCTAACCAGGTAGCTAGCCTAGCTCAGAACACCATCAGCTAACCAGGTAGCTAGCCTAGCTCAGGACACCGTCAAGCTAACCAGGTAGCTAGCCTAACTCAGGACACCATCAAGCTAACCAGGTAGCTAGCCTAGCTCAGGACACCGTCAAGCTAACCGGGTAGCTAGCCTAGCTCAGGACACCGTCAAGCTAACCGGGTAGCTAGCCTAGCTCAGGACACCGTCAAGCTAACCGGGTAGCTAGCCTAGCTCAGGACACCATCAGCTAACCAGGTAGCTAGCCTAGCTCAGGACACCATCAGCTAACCAGGTAGCTAGCCTAGCTCAGGACACCGTCAAGCTAACCTTTTCCTGGACAACAACACTTAAAGTAACCAGTTAGCTCTGTAAAGTGGGTGGCTTATTTTTTTACATGGGATGCATTTTGTGGCAGCACACTTTCCAAGAATCAGATGGGGTCTTGGTGAACACAGTCACTTAATGAACTGGTCAGCGGTGTTGTTTGTGTTGGCTAACGTGCTAATGCTACCCCTCCCCCCAGCCTGGTCACCAACACAGTGGTGCAGACTTACAACACTGGTAAGCCAGTGTGGAGCTGCTGCTGGTGTCTGGACAACAGTAACTACGTGTACGCAGGGCTGAGTAACGGCTCCGTGTTGGTGTACGACACCAGGGACACCAGCACACATGTGCAGGAGCTGCAGCCTCTACGCTCCAGGTCAGACTCACACGCACACACATCATGAACTGGATATACACACATCAGAGAATAGACACACACATTAGTGGGTTTGTCTAAAATGTCTTCATGAAGCCTCACCAGGTTATGCAGCATTCAACAGAACCCTGATGGAGGTCTTTTGACTCTCTCCCTCCCTCCCTCCCTCCCTCCCTCCCTCCCTCCCTCCCTCCCTCCCTCCCTCCCTCCCTCCCTCCCTCCCTCCCTCCCTCCCTCCCTCTGCCCTTCCTCTCCTCCCTCTCTTCCCTCCCTCCCTTTCCTCCCTTCCTCTGCCCTCCCTCTCCTCCCTCCCTCTCCTCCCTCCCTCTCCCCTCCCTCTCTCCCTCCCTCCCTCCCTCCCCCCCAGGTGTCCTGTAGCCTCCCTATCCTACGTGCCTCGTGCTGCCTCCAGCTCCTTCCCCTGTGGAGGCCTGATCGCCGGCTCCCTGGAGGGAGGCTGCTTCTGGGAGCAGGTGGAGGGGAACACCTACCGACCTCACCTACTGCCCCTGGAGACGGGCGGCTGCACAGACATCCAGGTGGAGGCGGAGAGCAGGCACTGTCTGGTGACCTACAGGCCAGGTGAGGCAGGACCAGGGTGTGGAGCATGGGGAGGGGGCAGCTTAGGGGTTAGAGTGTGTGCTGTGACCTCACCTGTGACCTCACCTGTGACCTCACCTGTGACCTCACCTGTGTCCTCACCTGTGTCCTCACCTGTGTCCTCACCTGTGACCTCACCTGTGACCTCACCTGTGTCCTCACCTGTGACCTCACCTGTGTCCTCACCTGTGTCCTCACCTGTGTCCTCACCTGTGACCTCACCTGTGACCTCACCTGTGACCTCACCTGTGTCCTCACCTGTGACCTCACCTGTGTCCTCACCTGTGTCCTCACCTGTGTGCTGGTGTCCGCAGGGCGCTCCAGTGCGTTCCTGCGCTGTGTCCTGCTGGAGCTGACCCGGACCCCCCAGCTGGACTCTGCCCAGGTGCCCAGCTGCTCCTGTTCCCCCGTCCAGACCTTCAACGCTGGCGCCTCCTGCAAGCTGCTGACCAAGAACGCAGTGTTCAGGAGTCCAGCAGGGGACGGCTCCTCCCTGGTGTGTGCAGGAGACGAGGCCTCCAGCTCCACCATGGTAGGAGAGCATGTTCTGATCAACAAGGGCTGAAGGGCCAGGGGAGGAGTGCACCTATAAACACAATACACTCACAGCATTGAGATCACATGTATGTGATCATTTATCAAACGTTTGTATGTTTGAGGGGGAGGGAGTTTTAAGAACGTTTCTAAGCGATGCCCACGCCAATGTATAATGAAACACGCACCCCTTCCTGCCCCGCCCCTTCCTGTTCTGCCCTTTCCCTTCCTGCCCCGCCCGTTCCGGTTCTGCCCCGCCCCTTCTGGTTCTGTCCCGCCCCTTCCTGTCCCGCCCCTTCCCTCCCCCAGGTGTGGGATGCCAGCAGCGGTGCCCTGGTACAGAAGCTTCCAGCAGACCAGGCAGTGCTGGACATCTGTCCCTTCGAGGTGAACCAGGACAGCTACCTGGCCTCCCTCACTGAGAAGATGCTCAAGATATACAAGTGGGAGTGACAGGAAGAAAGGAACAGGAAGTAGGAGGAACACCAGCATTCATCCAGTGTTTGAGTTAAAGTCATTGTTTTTTTGTTTTTTTATTACTGATATTAATTTGTTGAAGTCTCATCCTGTCCCGGAGACAGAGAGCACGACAGAACAGAGATATTATGATTTGGTTTGTCATGGTTACTGTCATCTGCTGTTGCCAGGTAACTGGAGTGCCTGTACAGATGTGCCACTGTCTTGAATGTTTACATGAAACTGTCTTCATCAGACAGAAGCAGAGCTCATCATAGAGAACATGATGGTGTTTCTGAACCGTAGGAAACAAGCTCATCATAGAGAACATGATGGTGTTTCTGAACCGTAGGAAACAAGCTCATCATAGAGAACATGATGGTGTTTCTGAACCGTAGGAAACAAGCTCATCATAGAGAACATGATGGTGTTTCTGAACCGTAGGAAACAAGCTCATCATAGAGAACATGATGGTGTTTCTGAACCGTAGGAAACAAGCTCATCATAGAGAACATGATGGTGTTTCTGAACCGTAGGAAACAAGCTCATCATAGAGAACATGATGGTGTTTCTGAACCGTAGGAAACAAGCTCATCATAGAGAACATGATGGTGTTTCTGAACCGTAGGAAACAAGCTCATCATAGAGAACATGATGGTGTTTCTGAACCGTAGGAAACAAGCTCATCATAGAGAACATGATGGTGTTTCTGAACCGTAGGAAACAAGCTCATCATAGAGAACATGATGGTGTTTCTGAACCGTAGGAAACAAGCTCATCATAGAGAACATGATGGTGTTTCTGAACCGTAGGAAACAAGCTCATCATAGAGAACATGATGGTGTTTCTGAACCGTAGGAAACAAGCTCATCATAGAGAACATGATGGTGTTTCTGAACCGTAGGAAACAAGCTCATCATAGAGAACATGATGGTGTTTCTGAACCGTAGGAAACAAGCTCATCATAGAGAACATGATGGTGTTTCTGAACCGTAGGAAACAAGCTCATCATAGAGAACATGATGGTGTTTCTGAACCGTAGGAAACAAGCTCATCATAGAGAACATGATGGTGTTTCTGAACCGTAGGAAACAAGCTCATCATAGAGAACATGATGGTGTTTCTGAACCGTAGGAAACAAGCTCATCATAGAGAACATGATGGTGTTTCTGAACCGTAGGAAACAAGCTCATCATAGAGAACATGATGGTGTTTCTGAACCGTAGGAAACAAGCTCATCATAGAGAACATGATGGTGTTTCTGAACCGTAGGAAACAAGCTCATCATAGAGAACATGATGGTGTTTCTGAACCGTAGGAAACAAGCTCATCATAGAGAACATGATGGTGTTTCTGAACCGTAGGAAACAAGCTCATCATAGAGAACATGATGGTGTTTCTGAACCGTAGGAAACAAGCTCATCATAGAGAACATGATGGTGTTTCTGAACCGTAGGAAACAAGCTCATCATAGAGAACATGATGGTGTTTCTGAACCGTAGGAAACAAGCTCATCATAGAGAACATGATGGTGTTTCTGAACCGTAGGAAACAAGCTCATCATAGAGAACATGATGGTGTTTCTGAACCGTAGGAAACAAGCTCATCATAGAGAACATGATGGTGTTTCTGAACCGTAGGAAACAAGCTCATCATGCACTCAACAACATGTGACACAAATATATCCAGCTGCTGTCGCTAGGCAACTGTAAACAATCTTAGACTGTGCAGACCTGGACTGTGTAGACCTGGACTGTGTAGACCTGGACTGTGTAGACCTGGACTGTGTAGACCTGGACTGAGTAGACCTGGACTGTGCAGACCTGGACTGTGCAGACCTGGACTGTGTAGACCTGGACTGTGCAGACCTGGACTGTGCAGACCTGGACTGTGCAGACCTGGAATGTGCAGACCTGGACTGTGCAGACCTGGAATGTGCAGACCTGGACTGTGCAGACCTGGAATGTGCAGACCTGGACTGTGCAGACCTGGACTGTGCAGACCTGGACTCAGTCTTCACATTGCTGTTAGTCTTCATGTCAGGAGTCCACCTTGTGCGCTGTAACATCCCATATTCAGATCAGAGACGGTTTCTCAGCTGACAGGATCTCAGAGATCAACCATGTTTGAAAGAGATGGACCATGTTTGAAAGAGATCAACCATGTTTGAAAGAGATGGACCATCAACCATGTTTGAAAGAGATCAACCATGTTTGAAAGAGATGGACCATCAACCACGTTTGAAAGAGATGGACCATGTTTGAAAGAGATCAACCATGTTTGAAAGAGATGGACCATCAACCATGTTTGAAAGAGATGGACTATGTTTGAAAGAGATGGCCCATGTTTGAAAGAGATCATTCTATATTTGCTGTACTTTGTTTCCAAAGGAAATTGTTTAAGTACATATGTACATATTTCACTCATACTGTTGTGTACTATTTTAAAATTTAATAAAAATTTGTATTCAATGTTTTCTTTGTGAAGTTTACTGTTACTGTAATTATGTGAATAGGAGCCAAATCTAATTGTAAACTGCTGCCCAGTGTATGCTTGTTATTTGCCTTTTCAGTGGCCCTTAGTAGCCTGTTATGTTGGTCACTGTTCCTTTATACAGTGACTATGATCCAAATGAGTGCATGTCTTACTGTTCCTTAGAGCAGGGGTGTCCAATCCTGGTCCTCGAGGGCCACTGTCCTCTCCTCCACAGTGCTTGATAAAGACCCTTCATTAGAATCAGGTGTGCCGGAGCAGGGAAACATCTAAAACCTTCAGGACAGTGTGGCCCTTGAGGACCAGGGTTAGACACCCCTGTCTTAGAGCCATGTTTTTCAACGTTACTCCACCAGCAGAGGGCGTATGTCTCACATCTTCCCCAGGATCCTGGATGATAAGGCTGTTCTCCAATTCCCCAAACCTGGAGTCTGTAAGTGATTTTTTTTTTTATTACTTTTTTATGTTAGAGAATAGACATTTTATAGTCAATGATTAAATATTAAGTCACATGCTGTGGCCTATTTACTGTTTGTACAAAACCATCAAATGAATTATGTCAGTGTATAATCTTCTTTGTAAATAACAAGACCTTCAATGATTGTAAATATGTTATAACCATATACAGGATGTACATATTGTATTTATTTATATGTCTATATAGAGTCGTTATAATTATTACTCGTTATAATTGTAACTAAAGTTACTATTTTGGCTGATCTGAAGTCTTCAACTCCACACATCATCATGAAGGGCTGTGGATATTAATGTCTTCAGGTCACATGATTTAAACATCCAGGAGACTCTTTCAGAGCTGCAGGGGGTCTAACTGAACAAGGGGAAGACTAGATAACCCTTATTTACAGCAGGACACTGTTCCTCATGAACAGTAATCTAAGTTCACTGAAGGTAAAACACAGTACAAGAGTGTAAGGGGAGGTCACAATAATAAAAGGTTTGTAGCCAATAAATTCCGATGATAAGGAGAAGCAGCAACGAGATAAGTTCAAACAAGAGATAAGTTTAAGTATAAATAAAAGCTCCTATCCAACACGGTTTCCGTGTTACAAGTTTTTGGATTGCTAAAACGTATTTCTTGAAACAAGCCTCCATGTTCTCAGAGCTGTAAGCACAATATCATATCTTCAAACCCAATTTCCAAAACCTCCTCTGACAAAATCAAACACTCGCACCAAAACCATCTTAGCTGTGGTCAAAAACAAACAGTTAATCATAAACACAGCAAATCAGTATATAAACACCATGGAACAATAATAAGACAAAACACTACAAAATGGAGAACACAGCATTCGGGACATTTGGTCACATGTAAAGACATGAAAATATGTATACATGGTGTAAGGCATTTAGTAATAAATAGACACTGGATTTTCCCATTGACACTGCCTGGCCATATGTCTGTGTTCTTTCACCAGCTGTGTCTGAAGGAGGGGATCCCTCTCTGAACTGATCCTCACAAAGTTTCTTAGATTTTCTCTTTGGTTCAGAGAATGGTACATTCTCATGTAGTGTTTTAGCAATTGTGAGAGAACAAAACCCGGTAAAATTGTGAATAAAAGTTCTGAATCCTGTGAATAAAAGTTCTGAATCCCAGTTTTCAGCGTCAGGTCACTAGCTGAAGATATTGCAGCTATACATCAGACAGGCATCAAGTGCAGACAGAAAGGAACAGAGATTAGGAAAGATACTGTATTATCAAGGATCAATGTGACTTCATAGAAGAGCATGTTGTAGTTACTCAGTAGACCTAGCTCCTCCTCCTAATCACCTCCTGATGCGGATGAAAACAGCCATGTGAAAACAGGTAGGACAGTTACCTCAGGTGGGGGAGAAAGAGAAACAGTGACAGAGTGAGAGAGAGAAAGAGTGAAAAGAAGTGACTATAGAGGGATTGAGTGGAGCTGGAATCAAATGAAGATAGAGAAGAAATGAGTTCTAACTGAAAAAAAACTGGAAAAACCATAGAAATTGGTAAAATCCTTGTGTAAAACAACAGGAGAACCGGACAACAGGAGAACTGGACAACAGGAGAACTGGACAACAGGAGAACCGGACAGCAGGAGAACCGGACAGCAGGAGAACCGGACAGCAGGAGAACTGGACAACAGGAGAACAGGACAGCAGGAGAACTGGACAGCAGGAGAACCAGACAACAGGAGAACAGGAAGACAGGAGAACCAGACAACAGGAGAACTGGAGAACAGGGGAACTGGACAACAGGAGAACTGGACAACAGGAGAACCGGACAACAGGAGAACCAGGCAACAGGAGAACCAGGCAACAGGAGAACAGGAAGACAGGAGAACTGGACAACAGGAGAACCGGCCAGCAGGAGAACTGGACAACAGGAGAACCGGACAGCAGGAGAACCGGACAACAGGAGAACAGGAAGACAGGAGAACAGGACTCAGACTTGACTCCTTCATGGCTTCGGCCACAGTGACCCTGCAAAGGCTGAGGAGAGTGTGTCAGGATGAGAGCCCACACTGGCTGGGAGAGGAGGGCCCTGGGGCGCTGAAACCCCCACCTCTCCCTCCCAAGAAGCTGTCCCATTCCATCGAGGAGATCCTGAGGACTCCCACAGGAGCTGGAGAGGAGAGGCACCACAGGCTGTCTGTTATCAGAGAGAACAGGCTGTGTCCTGTCTCGCTATCCTGCACTGGTACGTATGAGTAGGTTTTGGCATAAGAGATTTATAAAGTTGGCGATCAAGTCTACAAATATTTTACAGATATTTCTTGTTTTTTTGATCATGTAACAGATGCTTACTGTACACGTTCAGAATAGTGAACACAGTGTCTGGTCTATCTCCATTTAGCCTACCTATCATCTTAATAACTGGGAAGTTTGTTAGGGGGGATTCAAGTGGCTGAGTGGTTAGTGTCTTTCTTCACTGTGAACAGAATGGACCGTACAGCAGTCTGTAACTCCGGCCTCTTCCTGGGTCCATGACCTCACTTCCCCTGACCACAGCCGAGGGCCGACTGCTCCTCACCCAGGGGGGGACAGGGGTGCGGGACGGGGGGTCTCCGGGACAGACTACCCTGGTCTCAGTCATGGTGAGAAGTGATACTGATAATGACCACCCTCAGGCAGTGTTCATACTGAGGAGTGTGTTTAATCCATCCACCTGGCTTCTCTCCACACAGTGCAGAGGAGAAGGAGACAGACCAGGGTGATCTTCTCTGCCTCACAGCTGAAGGAGCTGGAGAAGCTGTTCCAGGAAAACCACTACCCAGATATCAACAGCAGAGAGCAGCTAGCCTCTCACCTGCAGCTCACTGAGGGGAGAGTACAGGTAGGACACACCTGGACACACTCCAATACACCTGGACACACCCCAATACACCTGGACACACCCCAATACACCTGGACACACCTGGACACACCCCAATACACCTGGACACACCCCAATACACCTGGACACACCCCAATACACCTGGACACACCTGGACACACCCCAATACACCTGGAGACACCTGGACACACCCCAATATACCTGGACACACCTGGACACACCCCAATACACCTGGACACACCCCAATACACCTGGACACACCTGGACACACCCCAATACACCTGGACACACCTGGACACACCCCAATACACCTGGACACACCTGGACACACCCTAATACACCTGGACACACCCCAATACACCTGGACACACCTGGACACACCCCAATACACCTGGACACACCCCAATACACCTGGACACACCTGGACACACTCCAATACACCTGGACACACCCTAATACACCTGGACACACCCCAATACACCTGGACACACCCCAATACACCTGGACACACCTGGACACACCCCAATACACCTGGAGACACCTGGACACACCCCAATATACCTGGACACACCCCAATACACCTGGACACACCCCAATACACCTGGACACACCCCAATACACCTGGACACACCCGCAATACACCTGGACACACCTGGACATACACCTGGACACACCTGGACACACCCCCAATACACCTGGACACACCCCAATTCACCTGGACACGCCTGGACACACCCCAATACACCTGGACACACCTGTACACACCCCAATACACCTGGACACACCCCCAATACACCTGGACACACCCCAATTCACCTGGGCACACCCCAATACACCTGGATACACCCCCAATACACCTGGAAACACCCCCAATACACCTGGACACACCCCAATACACCTGGACACACCTGGACACACCCCAATACACCTGGACACACCCCCAATACACCTGGACACACCCCAATTCACCTGGGCACACCCCAATACACCTGGATACACCCCCAATACACCTGGAAACACCCAAATACACCTGGACACACCCCCAATACACCTGGACACACCCCCAATACACCTGGACACAGACCATATCAGACAGTAATTTGAGATTATTACATTATTATCACCACTTTCACCATAACCATATTGTTATGCACCTTCCAACCCAAACAAAGTCCTTGTATGTAAGAAGAATAAATACTTTTTCCTCATTACAGATTTGTATTGTAAAGCAGAGAGGACACGTTAAGATTTCAGGATTGTTTTGTCTTTTCCAGATTTGGTTTCAGAACCGCAGAGCCAAATGGAGGAAAGTAGAAGCTCAGAAAGATCTGGAGACGATGAGCAGAGACCAGATCCTCGCATCCAAACTGAGACTTCCTCCTCTACAGGTACAGACAGACCTCTGTTGTGTTAATGTGTTTAGAAACAGGTGGATTGCTGTTGAGGTCGTATAATCACAACCCATCCTCATTTCTTATCTGCTAGTTTCCAGAACATGAACACTCATATGGGTCTCTTAAAGACAACTTAGTCTACTTAAGACGTTTCCCAGATGTGGACAGGTGATGGTTCTGTTTCTTATCTGTTCTGGGTGCCGTCTGTGATCTGTGGCAGGGGGAGGAGTGGACATCATCAGCTGTTTCCTCCGCTGGGTTCATCCACCAAGCTCGTCTGTTAGCATTCTGCCCCAATGACAAGAGCTTCCTGACAGCTGAATGGACCCCAGTCTGCTTACCTAAAACCTTCCAGCCAATAGCCTCGCACCTGCCCCCTCCCCGAGCTCACCTCTTTCACCCCTTCCCTAGGTACGCCATCAGCTGACAGGAAACTTACCTCTGAACCACAAAAAACACTGTAAAGACTGTAGCAGCAGCCTCTGTAACAGCAGCCTCTGTAGCAGCAGCCTCTGTAACAGCAGCCTCTGTAGCAGCAGCCTCTGTAACAGCCTCTGTAGCAGCAGCCTCTGTAGCAGCAGCCTCTGTGACAGCAGCCTCTGTAGCAGCAGCCTCTGTAGCAGCAGCCTCTGTAGCAGCAGCCTCTGTAACAACAGCCTCTGTAGCAGCAGCCTCTGTAGCTACAGCCTCTGTAGCAGCAGCCTCTGTAGCAGCAGCCTCTGTAGCAGCAGCCTCTGTAGCTACAGCCTCTGTAACAACAGCCTCTGTAGCAGCAGCCTCTGTAGCTACAGCCTCTGTAGCAGCAGCCTCTGTAGCAGCAGCCTCTGTAGCAGCAGCCTCTGTAGCTACAGCCTCTGTAGCAGCAGCCTCTGTAGCAGCAGCCTCTGTAGCAGCAGCCTCTGTAGCTGCAGCCTCTGTAGCAGCAGCCTCTGTAGCAGCAGCCTCTGTAGCTACAGCCTCTGTAACAACAGCCTCTGTAGCAGCAGCCTCTGTAGCTACAGCCTCTGTAGCAGCAGCCTCTGTAGCAGCAGCCTCTGTAGCAGCAGCCTCTGTAGCAGCAGCCTACATCGAAACATAAATTAAATATCAATGTCTTTGCTGACACAACATGCAATAAAAAAGTCGTTTTTTTTATTTTAGGAGATACATTGATTAATTTTTGTTATTCTAATGGCTTCCTTAACCAACAGGCTAGCTTATCGACCATGACGTCATCCTCCTGAGAGATTAGATAGTCTCCCTAACAGAGACTTGTCTTTCTGATGGTTCTTATTGTTGCTTCGTGGCTTTTTTGCTATATTGTTATACAGCTTTTCTTATCTTAATTTGGGTTTGTCAGTGCAGGTTAACCACAGGTCACGCTCAACTTAACTTGACCCCAGTTCAAAAGCAACAAAAAAAGCCCCCAAAAAAGCTTCCTTTCAAAGGTTTGAAGTAAAAAGTTATAATATTAACAAATCTTTTTTCCTGTATTTTAACTGAGCAAAGGACCCTGTCCCCTGTTTTACCAAAGAATGTACAAATCTCTGCTCTCAGTTTTGCAGAAGTCGCTTTGGATGAAAGCTAAATTTACATGTATTCATTTAGCAGACGCTTTTATACAAAGCGACTTACAAGAGAGAAATATAATAAATGAAAAAATGTAAATGTGATATTTTCAGTGATAATTCGTATAATTGTCTTGATTTGATTGAGGAGTGTAAACTTTTCACCTCTGTGTAATCTGCCTTTATGTCAGGTCAAATCTATGTTATCTGGGCTGTAAAACACACGTCTATATGTTAACTAACCCTGCAGGGAACATTAGCTTGTTTAGTGAAGGGCCTTCAGAACATAGATCACAGGTGCGCGCGTTCCCACTAGAACCCTTGACTTGATAACCCGCCCTCTTCCAGAGATAACGAACAGTAGGGGAGACCGGGGATGAAAGTAACACATTTTGTTTGAGCGTCTGTAACTCAGTGGTTGTTTGTGCTGGGTCTCTCAAACTTTGATACATACTACCCATAACTGTTTTCTACAAATATAACTCACTTTGACATATTTTAAACAATCACAGATTATGTGAGTTAGTGTCAAATACAAAATGTTCCGTTGTTACAATCTACCCCACAACTGGGGTGATATGTAACACCAGCTGGGGATGGATGTAACAATGAGAGGTAATTTGCTAAAATAAGATCCACACTATAAAATCTACAGTTATTGTCCTGTGCCAACTGGTAAGCAAACTTCCTGACCTAAAAGCAAGTGATCAGTAAACATGTTATCCCCATGAATGATGTATGACACCTTGGGGCAACAAGTAAGCCACAACAATTGTTTTGGATAGCTGTAAATAAATTCTCTACTTATACCTATAATAGGTATAAGAATTATGGAGATACTTTTTTACTTATTATGATGCCTATCTAATTATTACCTCTTGAGGGGTTAACCCATAGAACAGATCAGCTGCTTCTGTTAAATACTCTGTCAAGAGTTCCTCCTGTTACAACTATCCCCACAACAACCAGCCATTACATAGCTAACTGTTTAAGGTATGTGGGCTTGAAATGGAAATGGTAGTCTACGATATTGATGACGTCACTGTAGCTATTTTCTAATTGGCCAAACTGACAGTGTTACAACTAACCCCGTGTTACAACTATCCCCGTGTTACAACACTCCCCGGTCTCCCCTACAGTTCCCATGGAAGAACCTTCCTGACTCTGATCTGACAGCATGTCCGATAACGCTGACATCAGGCCCACCTTGATAACCTTGATAACTGACATCAGGCCCACCTTGATAACCTTGATAACTGACATCAGGCCCACCTTGATAACCTTGATAACTGACAGAGCTTTACCAGGGGTCGTTCAGCTCGAGCTCATATCTTGATATAAGCTGCACAGCATGGTCATATTTACATGCATGTAAGACATATTAATAACATGCATGCGAGGATCAGCAGTCCATGTGAAATGTGCCGAGTTGCTGTTTCGTCATGACTTTGATAAACACTTTAACATACTTTGACTTACTCTGATATTAATCGATACGATGTTCTCATTCGCTTATCTGACAAGGCTGTCACCCCCCCTCTCCCTCTTCCCCCCAAACCATAATAACTCGTCACAGGTGTACCTACGTCTTACGTTCTTTAATTAAAATCCCAATAGTTTTTTTATTCAGTCTGTTATCCGCAATAGGCAGTGTCGCCTCCTCTCCTCCGCCACAGGCGCACACAGACCCCCTCCCACCCAGCAGTGTTGAAGGGGTGGGCTCACAGCGGGGGGCTCTGCAGCAGCCTCCATCCCCACAGTGTAGAGGGGTGGGCTCACAGCAGCAGCCTCCATCCCCTCCATCCCCGCCTGCTGACTGTTCGCAGCAGAGCGGACACTGCCGAGCTGGAGGCAGGGACACAGAGGCAGGGAAACAGAGGCGATGGCAGCCGGAGGAGGCAGCGGGGAGACCGTGGATCAGTACCGGGAGGAGGTGGACCAGTACCGGGAGGAGGTGGAGCGGCTCACCCGGGAACTGGCGGAGGCTAACAGGGAGAAGATCCGGGCTGCAGAGTGCGGTCTGGTGGTTCTAGAGGAGAATCAGACTCTGAAACAGCAATATGCCGATCTGGAATCAGAACAGGAGACCTTAAAGCAGGAGTTGGAGCAGTTACAGGAGGTATTTATCTTTATTCATTCTAGACTAAAAAAGAGAAGTAATTAACCGTAATTCCCACCATAGAAATTAAGCTCACCCATCCTGTTAAGTCTGTAATATGAATCGTGCATTCGTGACATTTTTGAACATTATTGAGACTGGGTGTGTTTAACTGAACACCCTCATCCTTTCTGTTCCATTTTCCACTGGACAATCAGAAACTCAAAGAGGTCTTTGTTTCTATAGAGCCACAATAATACCAGTCAATACTGCTCACCACAGTAAAACTCCTGGGTCTTTTGGTTGCTTAAAGTGAATCCCAGCCCATCTGGCAGATGTGGAGGAGACCAGAGACCTGTGTGTCTTCCTGGGACAGATGGGTGGGTTTCCTCAGGGGAATCACCAGGCTCATGTTGTGTGTGGAGGGCTAAGTTACTGATCGATCCAAGACTCTCGTTCAGCCTCTTCATGAAGAACCAGGTGATTAGTGCCCAGATCCATCTTTGGGTCTTTGTTGTTGCTTCTCTTGCCCCACGCCCCTCATCTTCCCCTGGGGCTGTGGGACAGGAGTGAGAGGGTCTGTGTGGATGAATGCAGCAACACAAGGGGGAGGATCCAGCTGTCCTAATATGTATCTAACACTGGTTCATCGACAGGAGCTTGTGTGTAGTAGAGTCAATAAGATGCTTCACTGACATGGCCGGTCCACTCTATGTTCTTACAGGACGGTAGTTCAGTCCATGTGTAGCATAACCTTGTGATGCTCATTGGTTATTTATGATTGAAACTACAGTGTGGATGATGTACGTAGTGTAAACACACCGAAAGTAAGTTTGCTTTGTGTGCTGAAGTTTGAATAATGGATGAGAGCTGACTCCACGGGTCATTACTGCATACATGCATAAATACAGAGAGGAAACCAGACCTTCAAGGGCGTCATGGAGATGCAGGAGTCATAGAATCACGGCAAAAGAGACAGAGAGAGAGAGAGAAAGAGAGAGAGACACTGGAAGACAAGGAGAGTCAGAGAAAAGAGAGAGTGTATCAGAGATGAGGCTGAAGGCTATGGCACTATAGAGGAGGTGTGTGTGTGTGTGAGGTGAGGGATAATGACTGTCTGATATGGAGATGGGTTTTCTTTAAAGGCCAGGCCTGTGTCAGTTTAATGTACGGCCATCTTTCTTTCACACACAGGGACGTCAACACTGTGACTCACTGTCTTTAAGTTCAAGGTGGCAAACCTTGCCTGTACACCTGTGTGTGTGTGTGTGTGTGTGTGTGTGTGTGTGTGTGTGTGTGTGTGTGTGTGTGTGTGTGTGTGTGTGTGTGTGTGTGTGTGTGTGTGTGTGTGTGTGTGTGTGTGTGTGTGTGTGTGTGTGTGTGTGTGTGTGTGTGTGTGTGTGTGTGTGTGTAAGGGTTAGGGTTACACGTGAAACAGTGATCAGCCAGTGAGAAGTAGAGGGTTCTGAAATCTAGAGTGTTCCAGTTCTAATATGCTTCTATTGTTCTTCTATTGTGCTTTTATTGTTTTGTGTGACCCAGCCTCATCTGGTCAGGCATTGCAGAGGACAGAATCAGGTGCCTTTTTATTGCAGAGATCTTACGTAATACGTACTTGCGTCTGTGTGGATGTGATGTAGTGTTTCTTCATGATCAGGATGTGCTGTAGTGTTTCTTTATGATCAGGATGTGATGTAGTGTTTCTTTATGATCAGGATGTGATGTAGTGTTTCTCTTTATGATCAGGATGTGATGTAGTGTTTCTTTATGATCAGGATGTGATGTAGTGTTTCTTTATGATCAGGATGTGATGTAGTGTTTCTCTTTATGATCAGGATGTGATGTAGTGTTTCTTTATGATCAGGATGTGATGTAGTGTTTCTTTATGATCAGGATGTGATGTAGTGTTTCTCTTTATGATCAGGATGTGATGTAGTGTTTCTTCATGATCAGGATGTGCTGTAGTGTTTCTTCATGATCAGGATGTGATGTAGTGTTTCTTCATGATCAGGATGTGATGTAGTGTTTCTTCATGATCAGGATGTGATGTAGTGTTTCTCTTTATGATCAGGATGTGATGTAGTGTTTCTCTTTATGATCAGGATGTGATGTAGTGTTTCTTCATGATCAGGATGTGATGTAGTGTTTCTCTTTATGATCAGGATGTGATGTAGTGTTTCTCTTTATGATCAGGATCCCCCTATCATCCACCCCTTTATCCCTCCATCCACTCTGAAAGACCTGTATTGATCACCATGTTCCCATGGAGATAAAGGCAGGATGGAGACAGCTGAAACCTTAGGACAGATGACAGGAAGTCTCTCCTGACTTCCTGTTTTCATTCCTGGGCTTCCTCAGTTGGCCTTTTTTCCAAACTGAACATATAAACCCCAATCGCACTGACATCGTTTGACATTGTGGGGAAATGAAAGTATATAATACAAGCAAGGTCAATCCCTTGGCAATATGAGGGAATAGAGTTCTGGTTAGAGATAGATAGGTGTGTGTGTGTGTGTGTGTGTGTGTGTGTTCTCTGAGAGCCAGCAGACTGTGCTCAGTAGGCCAGGGTTGAACTGAACTCACTCTGGACAGAAGACTGCATCATGGTAGCGTAGCCATGTAGCTACAGGCTAAAGAGCTAACGCCACTTCACATTAGGACACACATGGTCACATTTGCACCCAGCAAACCTCCTCCCTCACCCAGCCTCCCTCCTCCCTCACCCAGCCTACCCTCCTCCCTCACCCAGGAAACCTCCTTCCTCACCCAGCCTCCCCTCCTCCCTCACTCAGCCTCCCCTCCTCCCTCACCCAGCCTCCCCTCCTCCCTCACCCAGCCTCCCCTCAGCCTACCTCACATCACCAGTTTGATTACATTACACACATTATTCTAAATACTGCACACCCTACTGCTGCTAAACACAGATACAGATGCTGCTGCTTGTGTTCGGTCTGATGCCTCCAGAGGGGTCTTGATTTCCCAAACAACTTCTATCAGACCACCTGCTGAATAATGAATGGATCATCTGTGATAATTAGTCCGTCATGCACTGAGAATCACATCTGCTTGAATGTGGCTTGTCATGTAATTTGGATCTACTGGTAGAGGAGGAAGGAAAGGAGGTAGAGGAGGAGAGAGAGGAGGAGGAGGGAGAATAGGAGAGACTCAGCAGCAGATGCTTATGGATCGATTGTTGAGTGATGATATGGGAGATGAAGAGAGGAGAGAGGAGAGAGAAGAGAGGAGAGAGGAGAGAGAAGAGAGGAGAGAGGGAAAGAGAGTTGAAAAAGTTAGTGAGAGAGGGAGAAAGAGACAGAATAAATACAATAACATAAAGAGAACAAGTGAGTTATCACATAGTGACAGAGCATTTCCGTTTGAGTGACTAGTGTCCAGGGTCATATTGTTTGTGTGTGTGCAAGTGTGCAAGTGTGTGATCGTGTGTGTGTTATCGTGTGTGTGTGTGAGTGTGTGTTCCTCTTCTGTGTTGTTTTGTCTGAGTCATCCTCTCCTCCTGCTCTGAACTCAGTATCTTTGCATTTATATATAAAATATTATATATATATAATATATATAAAATAGTCTGATATTGAATCACTTTCATACAGAGAAACACAGAAAGAGGATGATGGACTAATTAAGGCCACATTAAGAAGTTAATGAATATTAAGATCCCAGTGGCCTCAGGACTTATTAACCAAGGAATATTCTGCACTTGACCAGCATTTTGTGGTGTGTAAACTAAGTACCATCCATTCTGGCCACTTACTGCTTTGTGGCTTTATAAGTGCATATGTGTGCCTGCCTGCCTGCCTGCCTGCCTGCCTGTCTGCCTGTCTGTCTGTCTGCCTGTCTGTCTGTCTGTCTGTCTGTCTGTCTGTCTGTCTGTCTGTCTGCCTGTCTGTCTGTCTGTCTGCCTGTCTGCCTGTCTGTCTGTCTGTCTGTCTGTCTGCCCGCCTGTCTGCCTGTCTGTCTGTCTGCCTGTCTGCCTGTCTCTCTGCCTCCTTGTCTTCCTGTCCATCTGTCCGTTCATCAGAAGACACAAACACCAGTGGTGATGTTGCTCTCTCTCTCTCCATCTCTCTCTCTCTCTCTCTCTCTCTCTCTCTCTCTCTCTCTCCATCTCTCTCTCTCTCTCTCTATCTCTCTCTCTCTCTCTCTCTCTCTCTCTATCTCTCTCTCTCTCTCTCTCTCTCTCTCTCTCTCTCCTGTCTCTATAACCGTTAGAGACACTTTGTTGTGCGGAGCCGTGTCCACACAGTAACCGCCCTCTCTTCAGTCTGCACCCCTGAGAGGGAAACATCCAATCAGAAATAAGAACGGGCCTCTGCTCTGTCTTGATTGGTGGAGGGGTCTCAGGGCTTGTTTTTGATCCTGATGGGATGATGGAGTCTGATAAGCAGAGAGCCGTTCCTTCTTTGTTGTGTCAGATATCTGCAGTGGACACATCAGGATCGGCCGCCATGTTGTCTGAAGCAGGTTTGGTTTCTGTGTTCCGGTACGCTGATGGAGTGGACACCTGACTATAGTGTAACAACATTCCTTCAGAAACTAAATTTACTTGTTTTAGACACAATCAAGCTCATAATATAAATTATGTATGACAGGATATTTCTGCAGTGGGTCCATATAGGAGCCCTATGCTGCATGTGCTATAGGAAGAGCCTTTTAGTGATGCCGTCATTGGGAGTCATGGCTGTAGTGTTGAAATATGCAGCGGTCTGTTCCCTGTGCTGTGAGCCTGTTCCCTGTGCTGTGAGCCTGTTCTCTGTGCTGTGATTCTGTTCCCTGTGCTGTGAGCCTGTTCCCTGTGCTGTGAGCCTGTTCCCTGTGCTGTGAGCCTGTTCCCTGTGCTGTGAGCCTGTTCCCTGTGCTGTGAGCCTGTTCTCTGTGCTGTGATTCTGTTCCCTGTGCTGTGAGCCTGTTCCCTGTGCTGTGATTCTGTTCCCTGTGCTGTGAGCCTGTTCTCTGTGCTGTGATTCTGTTCCCTGTGCTGTGAGCCTGTTCCCTGTGCTGTGAGCCTGTTCCCTGTGCTGTGAGCCTGTTCCCTGTGCTGTGAGCCTGTTCCCTGTGCTGTGAGCCTGTTCCCTGTGCTGTGAGCCTGTTCTCTGTGCTGTGATTCTGTTCCCTGTGCTGTGAGCCTGTTCCCTGTGCTGTGAGCCTGTTCCCTGTGCTGTGAGCCTGTTCCCTGTGCTGTGAGCCTGTTCCCTGTGCTGTGAGCCTGTTCCCTGTGCTGTGAGCCTGTTCCCTGTGCTGTGATTCTGTTCCCTGTGCTGTGAGCCTGTTCCCTGTGCTGTGAGCCTGTTCCCTGTGCTGTGATTCTGTTCCCTGTGCTGTGATTCTGTTCCCTGTGCTGTGAGCCTGTTCCCTGTGCTGTGAGCCTGTTCCCTGTGCTGTGAGCCTGTTCCCTGTGCTGTGATTCTGTTCCCTGTGCTGTGATTCTGTTCCCTGTGCTGTGAGCCTGTTCCCTGTGCTGTGATTCTGTTCCCTGTGCTGTGATTCTGTTCCCTGTGCTGTGATTCTGTTC
>CM059290.1:1155000-1187500 GCA_030340665.1 Neosalanx taihuensis
GGAGAGAGACAGGAGAGAGACAGAGAGAGACACAGGGATGAGAGACAGGGAGAGAGACAGGGGAGAGACAGGGAGAGAGACAGGGAGAGAGACAGGGAGAGAGACAGAGAGAGACAGGGAGAGAGACAGAGAGAGACAGAGAGAGAGACAGAGAGAGAGACAGGGAGAGAGACATGAAGAGAGACATGAAGAGAGACAGAGAGAGAGACAGGGAGAGAGACAGGGAGAGAGAGACAGGGAGAGAGACATGAAGAGAAACAGGGAGAGAGACAGGGAGAGAGACAGAGAGAGAGACAGGGAGAGAGACAGGGAGAGAGACAGGGAGAGGAGACATGAAGAGAGACAGGGAGAGAGACAGGGAGAGAGACAGGGAGAGAGACAGGGAGAGAGACATGAAGAGAGACAGGGAGAGAGACAGGGAGAGAGACAGAGAGAGACAGAGAGAGAGACAGGGAGAGAGACAGGGAGAGATACAGAGAGAGAGACAGAGAGAGACAGGGAGAGAGACAGAGAGAGACAGAGAGAGAGACAGAGAGAGAGACAGGGAGAGGAGACATGAAGAGAGACATGAAGAGAGACAGAGAGAGAGACAGGGAGAGAGACAGGGAGAGAGACAGAGAGAGACACAGGGAGAGAGACAGGGAGAGAGACATGGAGAGAGACAGGGTGACACCCTCCAGATGTCCCCTGCGTTCATTAGCTTCTGATTGGTTCAGAGGGACCTCACCTGCAGGCCGCATGTTGACGAACGGGAGTGTTGGAGAGATAAGGCCCCTGAAAGACCAGGGGGGCGGGTTTGAGGTGGGGTTTGTCACCAGGGGGGCGGGGCTTGTCACCAGGGGCGGGGCTTGTCACCAGGGGGGCGGGGTCACGGCTGCCAGGTGCAGAGGTATCTTCCTGCTGGTGTGTGGAGGAAGAGCTGAGGATGAAGAGGTGTTCAGCCTGGTCATGTAGTGGTCAGCCTGGTCATGAAGTGTTTAGCCTGGTCATGAAGTGTTCAGCCTGGTCATGAAGTGGTCAGCCTGGTCATGAAGTGTTCAGCCTGGTCATGAAGTGGTCAGCCTGGTCATGAAGTGTTCAGCCTGGTCATGAAGTGGTCAGCCTGGTCATGAGGTGTTCAGCCTGGTCATGAGGTGTTCAGCCTGGTCATGAAGTGTTCAGCCTGGTCATGAAGTGGTCAGCCTGGTCATGAACTGTTCAGCCTGGTCATGAAGTGTTCAGCCTGGTCATGAAGTGTTCAGCCTGGTCATGAACTGTTCAGCCTGGTCATGAGGTGTTCAGCCTGGTCATGAACTGTTCAGCCTGGTCATGAAGTGTTCAGCCTGGTCATGAAGTGTTCAGCCTGGTCATGAAGTGGTCAGCCTGGTCATGAACTGTTCAGCCTGGTCATGAAGTGTTCAGCCTGGTCATGAACTGTTCAGCCTGGTCATGAGGTGTTCAGCCTGGTCATGAAGTGTTCAGCCTGGTCATGAACTGTTCAGCCTGGTCATGAACTGTTCAGCCTGGTCATGAACTGTTCAGCCTGGTCATGAACTGTTCAGCCTGGTCATGAACTGTTCAGCCTGGTCATGAAGTGTTCAGCCTGGTCAGAGTTCTGTGGTTACCAGGCAGTCTGGCAGGGAGGCTGTGGGCCAATCAGAACACTGCATCTGGCAGGGAGGCTGTGGGCCAATCAGAACACTGCATCTGGCAGGGAGGCTGTGGGCCAATCAGAACACTGCATCTGGCAGGGAGGCTGTGGGCCAATCAGAACACTGCATCTGGCAGGGGACCAGAGTGCTGACTCAGAACTTTCTGGAGGCAATTTGTTCCAGAGCGTCTCTCCTAGTCTGCCTCTTGCTGTAGTCTGCCTCTTCCTTTAGTCTGCCTCTGCCTCTAGTCTGCCTCTTCCTTTAGTCTGCCTCTGCCTCTAGTCTGCCTCTTGCTCTAGTCTGCCTCTAGTCTGCCTCTTCCTCTAGTCTGCCTCTTGCTCTAGTCTGCCTCTTGCTCTAGTCTGCCTCTAGTCTGCCTCTTCCTCTAGTCTGCCTCTGCCTCTAGTCTGCCTCTTCCTCTAGTCTGCCTCTTCCTCTAGTCTGCCTCTGCCTCTAGTCTGCCTCTTCCTTTAGTCTGCCTCTGCCTCTAGTCAGCCTCTGCCTGTAGTCTGCCTCTTCCTCTAGTCTGCCTCTGCCTCTAGTCTGCCTCTTCCTCTAGTCTGCCTCTGCGTCTAGTCTGCCTCTTGCTCTAGTCTGCCTCTAGTCTGCCTCTTCCTCTAGTCTGCCTCTTCCTTTAGTCTGCCTCTTGCTCTAGTCTGCCTCTAGTCTGCCTCTTCCTCTAGTCTGCCTCTGCCTCTAGTCTCCCTCTTCCTCTAGTCTGCCTCTTGCTCTAGTCTGCCTCTAGTCTGCCTCTTCCTCTAGTCTGCCTCTTCCTCTAGTCTGCCTCTTCCTCTGTCTCTGCCTCCTCCCAGCCTCAGCAGGGATACAGGACTGCGTGATTTGGTGTGTGTGATTTGGTGCGTGTGATTTGGTGTGTGTGATTTGGTGTGTGTGATGATGTGTGATGATTCTGCACAATAGACAAAAGACAAGCAATACTGCACTGCATAATGTCAAGCTAACACCATTGCACACACACACATACTATACTGAGGGGTCTCTCTCTATACTGAGGGGTCTCTCTCTATACTGAGGGGTCTCTCTCGATACTGAGGGGTCTCTCTCTATACTGAGGGGTCTCTCTCTATACTGAGGGGTCTCTCTCTATACTGAGGGGTCTCTCTCGATACTGAGGGGTCTCTCTCGATACTGAGGGGTCTCTCTCTATACTGAGGGGTCTCCCCCTGTATTGATGGTCTCCCCCTGTATTGATGGTCTCCCCCTGTATTGATGGTCTCCCCCTGTATTGATGGTCTCTCCATGTATTGATGGTCTCTCCATGTATTGATGGTCTCTCCATGTATTGATGGTCTCTCCATGTATTGATGGTCTCCCCCTGTATTGATGGTCTCTCCATGTATTGATGGTCTCTCCATGTATTGATGGTCTCTCCATGTATTGATGGTCTCCCCCTGTATTGATGGTCTCTCCATGTATTGATGGTCTCCCCCTGTATTGATGGTCTCTCCATGTATTGATGGTCTCTCCATGTATTGATGGTCTCCCCCTGTATTGATGGTCTCTCCCTGTATTGATGGTCTCTCCATGTATTGATGGTCTCTCCATGTATTGATGGTCCTTCCAGAACACGGAGGCTCTGGAGCAGCAGAGGAGCAGGATGAGGGAGGAGGTCAGAGAGTACAAGTTCAGAGAGAGCAGACTGCTGCAGGACTACACTGAGCTGGAGGAGGAGAACATCACCCTGCAGAAGCTGGTGTCCACCCTCAAACAGAACCAGGTCAGTACAGTAGAACCCTCAAACAGAACCAGGTCAGTACAGTAGAACCCTCAAACAGAACCAGGTCAGTACTGCAGAACCCTCAAACAGAACCAGGTCAGTACAGTAGAACCCTCAAACAGAACCAGGTCAGTACAGTAGAACCCTCAAACAGAAACAGGTCAGTACTGCAGAACCCTCAAGCAGAACCAGGTCAGTACTGCAGAACCCTCAAGCAGAACCAGGTCAGTACTGCAGAACCCTCAAACAGAACCAAGTAAGTACAGTAGAACCCTTAAACAGAACCAGGTCAGTACAGTAGAACCCTCAAGCAGAACCAGGTCAGTACTGCAGAACCCTCAAACAGAACCAGGTCAGTACTGTAGAACCCTCAAGCAGAACCAGGTCAGTACTGCAGAACCCTCAAGCAGAACCAGGTCAGTACTGCAGAACCCTCAAGCAGAACCAGGTCAGTACTGCAGAACCCTCAAACAGAACCAAGTAAGTACAGTAGAACCCTTAAACAGAACCAGGTCAGTACAGTAGAACCCTCAAGCAGAACCAGGTCAGTACTGCAGAACCCTCAAACAGAACCAAGTAAGTACAGTAGAACCCTTAAACAGAACCAGGTCAGTACAGTAGAACCCTCAAGCAGAACCAAGTAAGTACAGTAGAACCCTCAAACAGAACCAGGTCAGTACAGTAGAACCCTCAAACAGAAACAGGTCAGTACTGCAGAACCCTCAAACAGAACCAAGTAAGTACAGTAGAACCCTTAAACAGAACCAGGTCAGTACAGTAGAACCCTCAAGCAGAACCAGGTCAGTACAGCAGAACCCTCAAACAGAACCAAGTAAGTACAGTAGAACCCTCAAGCAGAACCAGGTCAGTACAGTAGAACCCTCAAGCAGAACCAGGTCAGTACTGCAGAACCCTCAAACAGAACCAAGTAAGTACAGTAGAACCCTCAAGCAGAACCAGGTCAGTACTGCAGAACCCTCAAACAGAACCAAGTAAGTACAGTAGAACCCTTAAACAGAACCAGGTCAGTACAGTAGAACCCTCAAGCAGAACCAGGTCAGTACTGCAGAACCAGGTCAGTACAGCAGAACCCTCAAACAGAACCAAGTCAGTACAGTAGAACCCTCAAACAGAACCAACTCACAACCCTCCACCATCCTCCCCCACCCTGTCCGCTTCTCTCCCCCACCCTCTCCTGTCCCACCCTCTCCCCTCCCCTCCCCCCTCCCAGGTGGAGTACGAGGGACTGAAGCATGAGATCAAGGTGCTGGAGGAGGAGACGGTTCTGCTGAACAGCCAACTGGAAGACGCGCTACGTTTGAAGGACATCTCCGAGAGCCAATTAGAGGAGGCCCTGGACGCTCTGAAGAGTGAGCGTGAGCAGAAGAACAGCCTGAGGAAGGAACTGGCCAATCACATCAGCCTGAGCGACAGCGTGTACGGAGCTGGGGCCCACCTGGCTCTGGACGGCCTCAAGTTCCCTGACGACCCCCCGACCAATGGGACGGCAGGGCCCCTCGGCAACGGCAACAGCGAGGACAGCAACCGCTGTAACGGACACCTGCATGGAAGCACGGGATTGGCCAAGATGAACGGGGAGTTCCGCCCCTCCAGGAAGGGGGAGGGGCTGAACCCGGTGTCTGATCTCTTCAGCGAGCTCAACCTATCAGAGATGCAGAAGATGAAGCAGCAGGTACTGCAGGTATGTTGCTGTTCGCAGTATCTTCTTCAGAAGGTTCATAGAAATGTTGTTTTCTTCTTATTTACGCTGGGAAAAAGTTTAGAATTTTTGTATTCGGCCCACAAAAAGTTCTAAAGAACATTCCTCATCTTCTATTTTATGGTTTTTCTAAAACGTTCTCAGGATAATATTTCTTCCATACGTGGCGATTCGGAGCATTCTTTCAAATGTCCCAGTCATTTGGGAACAATGAGTCGTGTGAATTTGACCCCAGAGAGAGAGAGAGAGAGAGAGAGAGAGAGAGAGAGACACAGAGAGACAGAGAGAGAGATAGAGAGAGAGACAGATAGAGAGAGAGAGAGAGACAGAGAGACAGAGAGAGAGAGAGAGAGACACAGAGAGAGAGAGAGAGAGACAGAGAGAGAGATAGAGAGAGAGACAGATAGAGAGAGAGAGAGAGACAGAGAGACAGAGAGAGAGAGAGAGAGAGAGAGAGAGAGACAGAGAGACAGAGAGAGAGAGAGAGAGAGAGAGAGAGAGACAGAGAGACACAGAGAGAGAGAGAGAGAGAGACAGAGAGACACAGAGAGAGAGAGAGAGAGAGACAGAGAGAGAGATAGAGAGAGAGACAGATAGAGAGAGAGAGAGACAGAGAGACAGAGAGAGAGAGAGAGAGAGAGAGAGAGAGACAGAGAGACACAGAGAGAGAGAGAGAGAGAGACAGAGAGACACAGAGAGAGAGAGAGAGAGAGAGAGAGAGAGAGAGAGAGAGAGAGAGAGAGAGAGAGAGAGAGAGAACAGCCTGAGGAAGGAACTGGCCAATCACATCAGCCTCTATCAGATGGAGGCCGAGAGAGACACCCTGAGTCATGTGACCTGTCATGTGTCCCGCCCCTGACCCCACAGCCTCACTGTAGCCCCTGGAGTTAGACGCCACATTCAGCCTGGTCGGTGTGACGATGTTCTGCAGCCAAGCAGACATCCTTGTTGAAAAGAAGTAATTCACTGCTTTCAGTCGAGGGGAGCATTTGTGTTCGCCTGGAGACAATCGATAACGCTGCTCAGAACACAATCAGTGGCTTCTTCAGATAAGGCATTAAGAGGGTACTATTGACTTCCTCCTCCACACCGCCACTGTATACCCAGGTAGAGGAGGGAGGAGAGGGAAGATGGGGGGGGAGGAGAGGAGAGATGGGGGGGGGGGGAGGAGAGGAGAGAGAGGAGGGAGAGGAGGGAGAGAGGGGAGAGGGAGGGGAGGAGAGGAGTGATGAGGTCATGGGAGATCAAGGTGTGATTGGCTGCACTCAGCCTATCAAGAGCAAGATTCAAATACGGCGCATTAAAAGGATTAGATCAGGAAATCAAGTTTCAGAAGTGCCTCCATGGAGGCATGTGTGAGTCCTGATGCTGAGCTCCAGTGTTCGAAGACAGCTCTCTGTCATATAACTGCTGATGTGTTGTGACTGTAGCTGGTGGACATCAGCAGTGAGCCAGACAGGAAGTGGACAGGCAAGGTCACGTTTACAGATCTGCACAACATCACAGCCATGTGGCCGAGTCTGTTATTATGGTTTGAATGGTGACATGATTCAACCACAGCATTAAGATTCATGAAGGGACATTGAGAGCACAGTGAATCAGAGTAGTGTGGAGGAGAGGAAAGGAGGGGAGGGAGAGGAGGACTGAGGAGAGGAGGGGTGAGGAGAGGAGGGGAGGGAGAGGAGGACTGAGGAGAGGAGGGGAGGACAGGAGGGGTGAGGAGAGGAGGGATGAGGAGAGGAGGGGTGAGGAGAGGAGGACTGAGGAGAGGAGGGGTGAGGAGAGGAGGGGAGGACAGGAGGGGTGAGGAGAGGAGGGGAGGACAGGAGGGGTGAGGAGAGGAGGGGAGGACAGGAGGGGTGAGGAGAGGAGGGGACGGAGAGGAGGACTGAGGAGAGGAGGGGTGAGGAGAGGAGGGGAGGACAGGAGGGGTGAGGAGAGGAGGGGACGGAGAGGAGGACTGAGGAGAGGAGGGGAGGACAGGAGGGGTGAGGAGAGGAGGGGTGAGGAGAGGAGGGGAGGACAGGAGGGGTGAGGAGAGGAGGGGACGGAGAGGAGGACTGAGGAGAGGAGGGGAGGACAGGAGGGGTGAGGAGAGGAGGGGAGGACAGGAGGGGTGAGGAGAGGAGGGGAGGACAGGAGGGGTGAGGAGAGGAGGGGAGGACAGGAGGGGTGAGGAGAGGAGGGGAGGACAGGAGGGGTGAGGAGAGGAGGACAAGAGGGAGGGACAGTTGTACAGAGCAGCTATTTATTGTCTGCATGGAGACAAGTGGACAGGAATAGACGCGCTTGTATGGAGAACACACACACACAGAACACACACACACACAAAACACACACACACACAGAACACACACACACAGAGAACATGCACACAGGGAGAACATACATGAGGAACAACACGTATGAACACACAGACTGTACATACATAACATCCATTACAGACCCAACACAGCTAGAGGCAGCACACGCACTCTCACACATACACACACACACTCTCACACACATACAACACACACAGGGGCTTAATGCACACACAGTGTGATAGATGAGTCGTACTAATATAACAGAAACACACATAGGGAACAACAGAACACACACAAAACACTCCTTGAATTGAAGCAATTGAGGGTGTTTGCTATTGTGCTTTGAATAGGAAAGACCAATAACTGATTACATTGGTGGCTTCTAAATGCATGAAGTCATTTCATTTGAATTGGATGTTCCCTCTTGGTATCATCTAGTTTTTAGTTAAACCTCAGCAGCTTTTAATGGCTTTCAGGGGTGGAGAAGCTGTTCCTGAACCGCAGGAGTCTTTATACTGTAATATCTCTGACACCAGCACAGCTACAAGCCTTATGAGGAAATGCCCTCTTCATGCAGTGGAAAAGCTACTATTCATCACTTTCTTCTCAGACTCCTCCCTTCCCTCTCTCCCTCCCCCTCTATCTCTCTCTCTCTCCATCCTTCTCTCTTCTTCCTGTCCCTCACCCCCCCCCCCCCCCCCTCGTGGAGTCCTGTTTCCAGGTGTGATCATGTGATCGCTGGGTGACAGAACACACTGACACATCACTCTGCCTCCCTGTTCTGTGCTGCAGTGCTAATTGGTGAAATTTGAGGTCCCCTCCACCACACACACACACACACACATTCTCACATACACTCCCTTCCACACACACACACATTCTCACATACAGTCCCTCCCACACACACACACACACACACACACACACACACACACACACATGCACACACACATTCTCACATACACTCCCTCCCACACACACACACACACACACACACACACACACACACACACACACACACACACACACACACATGCAGTAGCCTACATACTGTGTGTCCACTGACTCACACACTAAATATGCACATTTCATTACATCCCACCAACAGTGGAGGATTTCGCAGTGCAGCTCCAGCTGAACTCTGGAGAATCTGCCGATTCAGACTCAACTTTATGAATGTGTTTGTTTCATATGCCTGGGCGTCCCTCAAACAGGATCGATGGAGTTTCACCGCCTCAGCGTCCTGCAGGGGCTGTGCTCTCTGTCTGCCATGCTGGCCAATCAGAAAACAATTAAACAGCACTTCAGTTCAATTACCTGAACACTTGCCACCGTGTGCTTAATCTGTGACAACAAGGACACGATACATTACACTCCACAGACATTTCATTCAACACCTCAGTGATCAGGCTGAAAAGAAATGAATTGTAAACAAGTTGCGATACAGCAGAATGCTTCATAACAAAAAAAAGTATCGCTTTTCTGTTTCTGATCATTAAATATACAAAGGAGAGAAAAGGGATTGCTTTTTTGTGGTTAGAGGTTGTGCTTGCAAATCTACATGAATGCAAATGTTGCCCAAGGACACAACGTCATTTTGAACAGCCGGGATTCAAACCTGCAACCTTCTGATTACTAGACTAATGCCATATCCAGTCAGCCACCTGATTCAAATCTCCACCGTACATCTCTCTGGATAGAACAGTCATCTCTTTGCTGATAAATAACTTGTAAGCCTGTAAACGTAGCTGTGTGGTCTGATGGTTAATGAACGGTCAGGGTTAAGGTTCCCAGCTGACCTGCAGTGTGTCCTCCCGTCCTGCAGGTGGAGCGGGAGAAAGCCGTGCTGCTGCTGAACCTACAGGAGTGTCAGACCCAGCTGCAGCACACGCAGGGCGCTCTGTCAGAGCAGCACGAGCGAGTCCACCGCCTCACACACAACCTCAACGGGCTCCGGCGGCGCAACGGCGACGACAAGAACGCCGACGAGCAGGAGAGCGAGAAGCCCGACGGCGGCCCCTCCCCTCTCCCCGGTTGCCACGACGACAACGAGGTGGTGGACATGGACGTCCAAGGGTTCGAGATCCTGGAGTGCAAGTACAAGGTGGCGGTTACCGAGGTGATCGATTTGAAGGCGGAGCTAAAGGCCCTGAAGGAGAAGTACAACCAGTGTGTGGAGGGCCAGGGGGAGGAGCCAAGCGGCCGCGAGGCGCGTGTCCAGGCGCTGAGCGAGCAGGTGAGCCGCCTGGAGAGAAGCTCCCGCGAGAAGCAGGCCACCCTGGAGGCGGAGCTTCGGGTGGCGACGGGCGTGGCGGGGGAGACACAGGCCATGCTGAACACAGCGCAGGATGAGCTGGTGACCTTCAGCGAGGAGCTGGCGCAGCTGTACCACCACGTCTGCCTCTGCAACAACGAGACGCCCAACCGGGTGATGCTGGACTACTACCGCCAGAGCAGGGTGACCCGCAACGGGAGCCTGAAGGGGCCAGAGGACCCCCGCGCCCTCCTCTCCCCCCGCCTGGCCCGCCGCCTGGCAGCCGCCGCCGCCTCCCTCGAGCCCCCGCGCAGCCCCCTGGACTCCCCCTCTCGGGACCCCCAGGGAGGGGACACCTCTGCAGGGGGACGGGAGTCCCCGGCTCCCGGGGGCCTCGCCCAGGGCAGCCCCACTCGGACCCCCATGGGTTCCCCGGTCATCAGCAGCTCTCCCTCCCCGGTGCCTGAGGCTGGGGCGGACCTCCGTAAGGAACCCATGAACATCTACAACCTGAACGCCATCATCCGGGACCAGATCAAGCACCTCCAGAGGGCGGTGGACCGCTCCCTGCAGCTGTCCCGACAGAGGGCTGCAGCAAGAGAACTGGCCCCCATGCTGGATAAGGACAAGGAGGCCTGTCTGGAGGAGATCCTCAAACTCAAGTCCCTCCTCAGCACCAAGAGGGAGCAGATCGCCACCCTCAGGCTGGTCCTCAAGGCCAACAAACAGGTAAGACACGCCCATGTCCACACTCTGGATGTGGATAAATCATGTCAGGGGAAGAATCCTGACTCGAATCCTGAATCGAATCCTGACTCGAATCCTGACTCGAATCCTGACTCGAATCCTGAATCGAATCCTGACTCGAATCCTGAATCGAATCCTGACTCGAATCCTGACTCGAATCCTAATCCCTCATCCTTGTCTCTCAGACGGCAGAGGTGGCGCTGGCTAACCTGAAGAGCAAGTATGAGAACGAGAAGTCGATGGTGACGGAGACCATGATGAAGCTGAGGAACGAGCTGAAGGCTTTGAAGGAGGACGCTGCCACCTTCTCCTCCCTCAGAGCCATGTTCGCCACACGGTGAGTTGCATGCTGGGAAGTGGGAACACGTTGGCACCAATAGCTGTTGAGCGTGCGAAGATGGAAAATATTTTATATTCTCTCTCGAGTCAAGTTGTTCTCACCTCTGCACTCAAATGTTCCTCCTGTCTCTCTGTACTTATCTGTTCTTTTCCTATCTCCCTTTCTCCTTGTTCCTCCCTTTACTCCCTGTCTCTTCCTCCTTCTCTCCTCCCTCCCTACCTCTCCTCCTCCATCTCTCCTCCTCCATCTCCCCTCCTGTCCTCCAACTCTCCTCCTCCCCTCTTCTTCCTCCTCCTCTTCTCCTCCCCTCCTCCTCCTCCTCTTCTCCCTCCTCTCTTCTTCCTCCACCTCTTCTTCTCCCCTCCCCTCTTCCTCTTCCTCCCCAGGTGTGATGAGTATGTCACCCAGCTGGATGAGATGCAGAGGCAGTTGGCCGCAGCTGAAGATGAGAAGAAGACCCTGAACTCTCTCCTCCGCATGGCCATCCAGCAGAAGCTGGCCCTGACCCAGCGCCTGGAGGACCTGGAGTTCGACCACGAGCAGACCCACCGCGGCCGCGGGGCCAAGGTGCCCCGGATCAGGACCAGCCCGCCCAAAGTAAGTCGCCGGGCGGCCCTCACCGCTCCCCCCAGCCCCAACATGGTCCACAGATCCTCCGGTACCACCATCACCCCCCACTCCTTCCACCACACCACCCTGAGCAGCTCTCCTTCACTGGAGCTCCCTCCCTCCCTCTCCCTGTCCCCAAACCCCTGGTCAACCCCAGACCCAGCAGCACCACCCCTGACCTCCACCATGCCCCCCCCGGGACACCCTGATTGGTCCCTCGGCACCCAGACCTTCCTCATAGACCCCCACGCTCTCAGCCTGGAATTCAGGCGGCTTGTCCACACTCGAGACTCCACCCAGCGGTCGCCTAGCTCCGCCCCTGCGACCCCCTACCGGCGGAGTAGGTGAGCACCCAACACACCCTGGCCTCACCTCCCAGACACCCCCCTTTGCCCTTGTGCCTACAGTTCCCAGAATCCCCCAGCCGGGCTGAGAGGATTGGTAGAGACACTGAGAGGAAGACAGACTGGTTTCCATTCCCTCACTTCCTGTGATCAGGACAGGATAGGATGATGAGAAAACAAGAGATAGTTTGCGACTCGGTTTGATAAAGTACAGCACATGATGTGTTCTTGCGAAAGGGAATATGGAAACAAAACCCAAAGTTTTACCGATCGATACGCCGACAGATAAATAGCATTTTAGAGACTGTTTGATGGAAGTCATTAGGAGTCGATCTTCCTCTCCTTCATCTGTTACCTGACACCAGACAGTGTGGCTGTTGAGATTTCTCTCTGTAGATATTCGGCTCAGAAAAAGCCTGGAAGAGTCGGAGCTGAAAGTTCTGCTTTGTGTCTCACATCATTCTCCTCATCCTCTCCTCAGCTCCTGGTATCCTCTCATCATTACCCTCCCTGTGTTCCTCATTGCATGTGTTCATCATTCACCTGCTGTCATGGAAATGATCTTGTAGTTCCTCTCCTTGCTTGGATGTTTCCACTCTTACACTGGGAGGACTGTTGTGCTGAGGTATTCATTTACCCACAGCACCACCCGGTGGTTGAGCCGTAAACCCTCAACTCCGCCACAAAACTGTATGAATGTACGGCTAAATTGCTATTTTAAAGTTTGTATTAATAAACCCTGTATAAACCTCTGTAGAAATCATTCCAGTTCGTAGAAACCTTGCAGGTTTTTCTTTTTTGCGTTTTGATATGGTTGTTAAGGCATGCTGTGATACTGATGCACTTCCTGCTGCAGAGCAAAAAGCATTTGACAGGCGAATCCTTCTCTGGGCTCGATTAGCCAGGTCTGTAGGGAGAGAGCTCCGCCCCCTGAGCAGCGTGGAAACCAGTGTGTCTCCTCTCCGTGTCCAGACTGTCTACACTGCAGCCAGGCTGTTGAGAAGATACAGGCATGTTGGGATGGACGTATCCTAGATTATCCAGGTGTTGTGAGATCCGATCAACCGCTGTGTAGCTGCAGTGTACTGACCTGGAACTGACCTCAGAGGCCCCTGACAACTCTCCTGGGAAACCCCAACCCTGGCCTAACAGGACATCACAGGCCCCTAGATAGTCCCCCCCCCACCTCCCTCACCCCTCACCCCACCGCCCCCCCACAGCCTCCTGCCCGCAGGCCTCTCATCCTCCGTGTCTCCTGGTGCGAGAGGCTGTCCTGTCAAATGCTGTTTGTCCCTGTCCCGTTCTCTGACAAGCAGAATGTAAGAATACTGCGCTGGATATATCTGAACACAGCCTCCTGGTTTAGACTCACTTAGAGTAAAGACCAGTTTACACTGTCATGTACAGGTGTGTGATGTGTGTTACATCCATGATACATGTATGTGTGTCGTTTGTGCAGCTCAGACTAATACAGTGGTGGATTTGAACGTGTGTCTTTTGTGTCTTGGTGTGTCCTTTCTGTGTGTGTCTGAATTGTTGGTTGTGAGTTGCGTGCAGGTCATGTGTGTGTGTGTGTGTTAAGTTATACTTTAATGACCCTATAGGATATGTGTGTGTGTGTTCGTGTGTGTACGTATGTGTACCTGTGTATGTGTTTGTATGTGTGTGTGTGTCTGTGTGTGTGTGTGTGTCTGTCTGTGTGTCTGTGTGTGTGTGTGTGTGTGTGTGTGTGTGTGTGTGTGTGTGTGTGTGTGTGTGTGTGTGTGTGTGTGTGTGTGTGTGTGTGTGTGTGTGTGTGTGTGTGTGTGTGTGTGTGTGTGTGTGTGTGTGTGTGTGTGTGTGTGTGTGTGTGTGCGTGCGTGCGTGCGTGCGTGCGTGCGTGCGTGCGTGCGTGTGTACGTACGCTGTCTGTCCTGGAGTCAAATGGGACTGGGCTGCAGTAATGAGCAGACTGTCAGACCAATGACTGTGGCTTGTTATAGATTGACATTACGACTGTGTACCATTACACAGAGGGCCTTCCTGTCTGTCTGTCTGTCTGTCTCTCAGTCCTTTATACTCCCTCCCTATGTCTGTCCACATCGCTCTATCTCTCTCTCCCTCTCTCCCCTCTCTCTCCCTCTCACTCTGCCTGTATCTCTCTATCAGTCTCTCTCTCCCTCCCTCCTCCCCACACTGACTTTCCTCTCCTCTACATGTGAATCTACAGTCATACATGTTATGCATGGAGAAAGCCCAGTTAGCCGCGCAGCTGACGGCTTTGGTTTGTCATCGTATGAAGTCCCAGGGCTCTCTAACTCTCTGCAGAGCCTGTCCTCTGTGTGTGTGTGTCCTCCGCCCCCCTGCTGTGTGTGTGTGTCCTCCGCCCCCCTGCTGTGTGTGTGTGTCCTCCGCCCCCCCTGCTGTGTGTGTGTGTCTCCCTCTCAGCCTGACCGTGTCGCCTCTGTACATCTGTCTAATGTGTCAGTCTCTCGCAGATTGTCAGCAGCCTGTTGCCTCAGTATCGACACTCTCCCCACAACGCAGGAGAGAGAGAGCCTTCCTAGGTGTCCACAGGTAAACACACACTGACACACACACTGACACACACACTGACACACACACTGACACACACACACTGTCTCCTTTCTGCTTATTTCGCTCTCTCCTTTCTCTTTCTCTCTGTCCGTCTCCTTTTCTCCATCTCTCTGCTTCTCTCAGTCTCTCTCTCTCTCCTCTCAGTGTCTCTCCCTCCCTCTCTAAGTCTCTTCCTCCCTTCCCTCGCTCTCCCTCTCCTTCTCTCTCCTCCTTCTCCCATCATGTCAGTGACTTGGTCAGGAGTCTCCTAATGGTTGATCAGGTCAGGATCTAACCAATATCTGACCCTCCAGGATGGAAGATGCTCCCTCCTTGTTAAGTCAGTTAATAAAACAGTTTCCTCGCTTTAGTCGTGCTTGGAAACGATGTTGTTGTTGGTTTAAATAAAGGATGATTTTGACTTTCCCACCTCTCACTATCTTCTCATCTCTCCAACCTACATTTTGTCTCAGTCCTAACGTAGGGGCAGCCCTCCAGGAGGATGTGATGGCCCAGTCCAGCAGCCCTCAGTCCCCCTGTGACCCTCCAGGAAGCCTGCTTCAAAAGCCACAACCCCCCGGCCCCTAACCCCTCCTGCCCACAGCCATCCTGCTTCCTCAAGGTGCCACACAGACACTCCACATCCGGGGAAAGGGGGTTGTAGCCCCCCAGGACCTGGCAACCCCCCCGGCCCAGATGCCTGTTCTCTGTGACCATTCCTCAGCAAGGTCCCGCCCCCTCACGCCCCCTGCTGGCATTAATGGTTGGCAGGGTTGCCAGATCCAGACACACTGCTGCTCATTGGCTGGACGGGAATGACATCACATCCTTTTGTGTGGAGAAAGGAAATAGGTAGGATTGGACTTGAGAGCAAATGTAGAGGGAATTCCTCATGTTCTGTATACATTTTTACAATCTATTTATTATCCATTGACTTGCTATTATGGTTTATTTATTTATTGGTTTGCCTTGTGTTTTTGTATTTATTAATGCCGCATTGATAAGTGTATCATTTGAATGTTTGTTGGTCTTTCTTTGAAATGAACTTCAAGATGTATATCATTGCTGTGGTGTTCAACTTGAATTACGAGGATAGATTCGTATCCATTGGTGATTAGCTATAATCATTTTCTCCTTGATAGCTGCCAAAAGAGAGCGATAAAAAAAAACTTTGACCAAAAATACTTTTATCTTAGGGATAAGTATAACCCGTTTTCCTTCTGGTGAAGTGAAATGGTTTCAAACTTGCCTAACCTTTGACATGGAACTGTCTAATAAGATGAAATGTTAAAGTACATTACAGTTTCATATCCTCTACATGACTTGGGTGATGGGTGGATGATGGATGGATGACAGGTGGATGATGGATGGATGATAGGTGAATGATGGATGGATGATGGATGGATGACAGGTGGATGATAGGTGGAGGATACGTCGATGACAGGTGGATGATGGATGGATGATGGATGGATGACAGGTGGATGATGGATGGATGATAGGTGGGTGATAGGTGGATGATGGGTGGATGATGGATGGATGACAGGTGGATGATGGATGGATGATAGGTGGATGATAGGTGGATGATGGATGGATGATGGATGGATGATAGGTGGAGGATAGACGGATGACCCTCACCAACCTAATGCTCTTGAATTGCTTGTTCTTTTTATACAGATTTGTTTGCAAGACGTACTACATATATACTATATTTTTTACTTCAGTTGTTGTTTCCTACTGCAGTGTCTGTGGTGGCTGTGCAGTATTCCAGCTCTCTGGAGAGACAGCTGCTGTGAGCAGTATTAAGGGAGGGTCAGGAAAAGACCAGAGCAAAGATCAATCATATACCAATATTACCTGGAATAGTATATAATATAATATTACCCTCCCCACCACCTCCTCAGCATATTCAACAGAGGACCCCCCCCCCCCCCCCTCCCCCCCGGCAAACCGTCTAACAAAGCTAGCTCAGATCTTATGCTATTGTGTCATCTTGCAGTACTGTTTTACATGATTGCGTTCCACAGTATTTAACGTGTTGACCTCCACCTTCTAAACATGCTTATTTTCAAGCACAATACTCCTCATGCTGTGCAGTGATTCAACTGTACCGGTCAGTTGGGACTCTGTGATAAGATGTCATGGCAACCATCTGACTGGCCACAGGAAGTGATCTGGATAGACTGGATTCTTCTTCTTCTTTGTGTCTTCTGTCAATACTGACACAATAGATCACCTGATCAAACCGCCTCTCCTGAATTGATCCAAGATGAGGAGAGAGTCTTCAGTTTGATCCTCACTGTGTTGGGTTTGAGTTCCACCATCCTGGTTTCTGACCCCAACACTGGAGGAATCCACTCCCCCCTGCCCTCTGCTGGACATGCCTGGACAAGACACGCTGATCAAAGAAGGAAAAAAAGGTGTTTGAACACACAGAATGACCTGCTCTGGTTAAGTCTCTGTCTTTCTATTACATGTTAGGCAGTGACACATTTAATAACACAGTGTTGGGCCTTCATGTCCCAGTGTTGGTGTGGGTCTCTGTAAGTGTGACTTATCTACTCAGAGGCTAGTATGTGGATAAATCAGTGTCTGGTTTGTTGATAAATGCCTGTCTTAAGTTGTTGAATTTCTGTCCTTGTCAACTGTATGTTTTGGGGATTGTTTCTGCTGTAAAACACATGTTGGAACAGCAGAATAGTAAGTTAATTAAAGATTCATGATTCAATTTGAGTTTTTAATTGATGATGATCTAAAGTGGCCGATGAGTTTGGGATTCTCTCTGGGTTCTTTTGCACAATATCAGTAAACCATAAAGAGACAGTCATTAAAGACAGAAAATAAGAAAAAAAAGATTGAAAAGATCACAGCAATATTTCATTGGGTTGTATTGTTAATGATTCTTAACTCTATTTAAAACGTGTTCAACTCCTTTCAATAAAAAATTAAAAGGCTTGTCTTTGGACTTGTACACAGTGCAGCTGTGGTAGTTGTGCGTGTTTATTCCCTGTGATGACGTCATGATGAGCAGGTAACAGGTGAATCAGTGAGGTAACAGGTACCAACATGCTACTTTATTGCCACTAGTTTTAGCTGAACTGGTGTTGTGCCACGCGATGCACGGCTGCAAGTTTGCATTCGTTAGTATTTACGGGTTGAATGACGAGTCTTAAGGATTTGGCGTTGAGAAGAACACCTATTAATTACCAACATTCATCTCTTGAATTCAGTTTCAAGTGGGTGGCGGGGGGGGGGGGGGCTGCTGGTGGCAGTGGTGCCCCGGGTGGCACAACACCTGTCCTTCCTGTGAGTCAGTGATGTTGCGGGACCTAACGGGATATTCGGTGGTGCTTTTCAGCTGAAGAGGTAATAATGCGAGTCAACACAGTTGGAGAGGGGCGGAGTTAGTGCTGGAGAGGGGCGGAGTTAATCCTGGAGAGGGGCGGAGTTAGTGCTGGTCTGCGCAAGGTGATTCAATCATACTGAGATAAGCGGATGATGACCTGGAAAGCTTCACCGCACACCGCGCACCGCGCACTGCACACCGCGCACCACACACCCAGCAGCACAGTCCAGCTTGGAAGTTTGAGCGATCATCCGGGAATTTACCTTCAGTCTATTGATCAGACGCAGTTTTGATGAACCTGGAGCGGTAAATCCCAGTTCATGTAAAGAGCCGAGAAGTGAGACAGTAACCGACCGTAACATGCCGCTCTGTAACTTTACGAAGGGGTTCAGTTCATCAGTGTTTTCACTGTGAACCACTGCTGAGCTTCTGGCTCTGGATATTCTTCCATGTTGGAAACTTCACTCCAGGGGTATCAGGACATGGACAGCTTCAGAAGAGTGGCTTTCAGAAGGAAACCTCACACTATGGAGGAATCTGATCCAGAAGATGAGGAGTGTTCAGGTAGGTGTGTGTGGAGCGGGGAGAGGGGATCCAGCCTGGCACTGCAGAGTTAATTTCCTAAAGTACCTCCCTGTGTCCTCCAGAGAGATTCAAATGTGAACCTTTATTAAAGAGAGGATTATACTACTGCACATACACTGACGATATGAGATTAAAGAGATGTTATATAACAGCACGTCAGTTTGTCAAAATAACATCTCTGTTATTTTAACTCATTGAATGACTTTCCACGCATGACTTTCCATTTCCGTGGGTAGGCGTGGGGTTGCTGCCAGATCGTCCTTAGCCTCTGTAACGATCTGAAAAGCCACCAGCACACCTACCCGTGTTTACTCAGTATCCTGGTGTTTCTTACTGCTGTGAGGAGCTGTAGACCGCAGCAGACAGACAGACAAGCTGGGACCTGCTCTGATCAGCTTCAAGGCTCCAGGCAGTGATTTTCCCCAGGAGTTCCTGTGGAAGATCTCTGGTATTGTTTACTGTCACGTATGACAAGAAGGGATTAGGATTACATGTAGAGTGGATATGACAACTATGTATGGCACAATTATCACATCAAACTATTTTGTCCTGATCATTTCATGATGCCCCCCCCCCCCCCCTCCTCTTTAAGCTGTTGAACTTTGAGTTGTTTCGTTGGTTGACAGCCGTACCGTCGGTGGGTTGTAGAATAGAGGCCCCTGTGTTTGGGAAACTGTTGGCTTGCATTATAAGGTAGTGACAGTGTGTGCATGCAGCTCTTTAGACAGCTGTACCCAGCTGCTTGTTTATAAAAGGGTCACTGCAGAACTCTGACAGGAACCCAGGAATCACAACAGAGGTGTGTGTGGATCATGGAGGCTGAGGTGGTACTGCAGCAACCTGGGTTCAAATCCAGCCTGGGCCTGTTGCTGCATGTCTTCCACACACTCTTTCTCACTCTGTCCCTCTTCTCTCTCTTTCTCTCTCTCTCTCTCTCTCTCTCACTCTCTCTCTCACTCTCTCCCTCTCCCTCTCTCTCTCTCTCTCTCCCTCTTCTCTCTCTCTCTCTCTCTGTCTCTTTCTCACTCTGTCCCTCTCTCTCTCTCTCTCACTCTCTCCCTCTCCCTCTCTCTCTCTCTCTCTCCCTCTATCTCTCTTTCTCTCACTCTCTCACTCTCTCCCTCTCCCTCTCTCTCTCTCTCTCTCCCCCTCTTCTCTCTCTCTCTCTCTCACTCTCTATCTATCTCTCTCCCTCTGTCTCTCTCCCTCTATCTCTCTTTCTCTCTCTCTCTCTGTCTCTCTCTCTGTCTCTCTCTGTCTGTCTCTCTCTCTCTCTCTCTCACTCTCTGTCTCTCTCTCTCTCCCTCTCTCTCTGTCTCTCTCTCTCTCTCTCTCTGTCTCTCTCTCTCTCCCTCTCTCTCACTCTCTGTCTCTCTCTCTCTCCCTCTCTCTCTCTCTCTCTCTCTCTGTCTCTCTCTCTCTCTCTCCCTCTGTGTCTCTCTGTCTTTCCTGTCACTTTTCACTTCAAATCTGTCAATGCATGAAACAAAAATGTAACTAATATAATCCCAAGTGTTTGGTCATAAAGGATGCTGCTGTAATGTCACAGACAGGATGTGACACGGTCACTACAGTGACTCACTTTGGGTTCTTACACAGGGGAGACAGTCAATGGTTTCCTGCTCATGTTAATCACATCAGTCAGATTAGCTGAACCTTGTTATCTTCTTCCTGGACTCTATCTTCTGGGGCCGGATATTCAGGAGTGATCTGATTGGATTTGGACTTTTTGGATTTCATTACATCTGGAAAAAGGGGCTTTCAATTAAAAAAAAGATTCTGAAATTGGATTAGATCACATAATCCAATATGGGTTTTGACTTGGATTGAACCTTCAGTATGTGCTTTTCACATTTCTAATAGGATTGGGATACCAAGATCATCCCAGCATAACTGTGGATTCAAGAGTAACTTGTAATTGGTTCAATAAAACTGTATTCGTATTATGTAATTCATATGAATGTAAGATTTAAAATACTGATTCATCTAGCAGAGGAACAAACGACTCCTTTTCATCTTCAGCACACCAAAACCAGACTTGAGATCCACCTTCTAAAAGGAGTTTCAGAAAGCTGAAGATTATTTAACTAATTGTGTTAACTCTTCGATATTTGGCCTTCTCCTGATTTTGAGACGCATGATTTTGCCTGACAATGTAATCTGAATACTGCGAGTCCGTATTTGGTCATCAAGTTTGTATCAGGATTAGGGTCATCTAATCCAGTGTTGCTTTGAAAAACCAGTACAAATGTAAAGTGGATTACGCAATCCTGGATAGCACAATATGGGATTTTAAAATCCAGATCATTCTGATCCAGATTACACTTTTTGAACAACGGCCCCTAAATGGTTCTCAATCCTGGTCCTCAGAGTTAAGATGGTCCTCAGGATGTTTCCCTGCTCCTACACACCTGGTTCAAATAAACCAGTCATTATCTATGTCTGTAGAATCCTGATGACGACCATGTATTAGAATCAGGTGACCAGGGAAACATCTAAAACATGCAGGACAGTGAGGCCCTGAGGACCAGGGAAACATCTAGAACATGCAGGACAGTGGGCCCTGAGGACCAAGTAAACATCCAAAACATGCAGGACAGTGAGGCCCTGAGGATCAGGGAAACATCTAAAACATGCAGGACAGTGAGGCCCTGAGGACCAAGTAAACATCTAAAACATGCAGGACAGTGAGGCCCTGAGGACCAAGTAAACATCTAAAACATGCAGGACAGTGAGGCCCTGAGGATCAGGGAAACATCTAAAACATGCAGGACAGTGAGGCCCTGAGGACCAGGGAAACATCTAAAACATGCAGGACAGTGAGGCCCTGAGGACCAAGTAAACATCTAAAACATGCAGGACAGTGAGGCCCTGAGGACCAAGTAAACATCTAAAACATGCAGGACAGTGAGGCCCTGAGGACCAGGGAAACATCTAAAACATGCAGGACAGTGAGGCCCCTGAGGACCAAGTAAACATCTAAAACATGCAGGACAGTGAGGCCCTGAGGACCAAGTAAACATCTAAAACATGCAGGACAGTGAGGCCCTGAGGACCAGGGAAACATCTAAAACATGCAGGACAGTGAGGCCCTGAGGACCAGGGTTGGGAAACACTGCTCTAATTCATTCAGAAATCTGTGAAATTCATGTATTACATCTGCAGGTCCGTATTTCTTTAGATTAGGTTCAGCTCTTTATTGTCATTACCTTTACCTGTGTCAGGTACTATTTTAGAACCAGGTGCTCACACCAAGCTTCAATTCTAGACCATAGGTAATAAGTCTTATCAACACATAAACATTGACAAGCATTCAATTAGCTATTAAGTAAAGTTATTTTTGTTATATAACAAAATAATAGTATAACTATATATCATAACTATAACACTAACCCACTAACCCATCTTATAAAGGCTCTATGACCTAACTGTTCTTGTAAGCACACAGACATATAGTGTTAACATCAAGTGTAAACAGGAAACACACCTGATTGGGAATTCCAGACTATCGCAGGGCACCTTATGACATCAGCAGGGCACCTTATGACATCAGCAGGGCACCTTATGACATCAGCAGGGCACCTTATGACATCAGCAGGGCACCTTATGACATCAGCAGGTCACCTTATGACATCAGCAGGTCACCTTATGACATCAGCAGGGCACCTTATGACATCAGCAGGGCACCTTATGACATCAGCAGGTCACCTTATGACATCAGCAGGGCACCTTATGACATCAGCAGGTCACCTTATGACATCAGCAGGGCACCTTATGACATCAGCAGGGCACCTTATGACATCAGCAGGGCACCTTATGACATCAGCAGCTCACCTTATGACACCAGCAGGGCACCTTATGACATCAGCAGGTCACCTTATGACATCAGCAGGGCACCTTATGACATCAGCAGGTCACCTTATGACATCAGCCAGATCGTCTCTGGTTTTATGGATGAAACTAAATTCCCTGGCTTGTCCTGTCATGCCAACATATCTCTGCAACATACTTGGAACGCAGCAGCCAAACACACACTGACTTCTGCTGAAACTGACACTGAACTGGAGCTGAACCACAGTAGTAACTTAGGTCGGTACAGAAGAGGTACAGACTGAATGATGGGATGGCTTCAGATGGAGTAAAGCAGACATGGGATTTCCTGGCTGCAGATGAATCCTCCTTCCTTCCACTAGAGATGTTTCTGCATTGTTCTGGTGTGTTGTCATTGTTGTGGCTCCTTCATGTGGTGGCCACAGATCCATGTCTTGGAAGACTCAGGAAAGCAGCGCAGGTTCAGAAGAAAACCTTCTGTCTCTCTTCCGATCTTGTGTATGTGTGTGTGTCTGTCAGTCTGTGTGTGTGTTTGTGTGCGTTCTCGTTGGTTTACGAAAAACTGGGACGAGTAAAGCTACATAATTGTCTTTGCTGAATATCGTGGCTCTGAAATGTCATTAAATTCGAATGCTATTTCATTTTTCTGATATAATCTAAGTGTTTTTACTGGCCCAAAGCAGCTCACTCATGTCATCTCTTCTATGATGTTCCTCTACTTATACCTTTGTCCGTAATATAGTTTGTAGATAATCTTTTACTAATCCTTGTTTTTCAACTCAAATCTCTTCCTGTGTTATTAACCATCCCCACCCAGTGGAGATGGTTTGGTTCTGCTAACAGCACTGTAAGTTAGACTAAGCATGGGGCCTCATTCAACAGCAACAATGGCCCTTATTGTTGTTCCTGTGGCCCCCGCTCGCAGCAAGGCATTGTGGGTAGCTGGATGAATCCCAGCCTCTGTGATCTGGCCGGCGGGGTTGTGTGTTCACAATGCTTCTCCCTGTCCTGATCCAGGATCAGTCTCCCTCAGTCCACGCAGTCATATTCACTGAGATTCAGAAGGAGAAGGCCTTTACCTGGATCTGCTGGACGACTGAGCAGACTCCTCCCCTCTCGTGGTTGCTATGGTGCTATGGCCCACAGAGTTGAGCAACACATCCAAGTTCATTGTGAGTGGTGCAATGTCTATTTGGATAGACCTGCCATTCGCTAACTAATAAACAGGGCTGATTACACCACCTTGTAAACTACATCACCCACAAAGCATTGCGACATGTGTTTGTAGGGGTTGCTTAGGCTTATTCAGTAAGACCAGTGTGGGACCAGAGGGGAAAGATAAGGTAGGGTTGAGTTTTAGAATAAGGAACCAGGATCCATCAGGACAGTGAGGTCTCTCACTACAGGAGAACTAATGACATGAGGCAAGCACCTGAAGCACTTTCAGACTTAAGTTACACAGTTAAGGAATACTGTAAATACACAGTTAAGTATTATTATTATTATTATTATAATAAATATACAGTTAAGTATTCTAAAGTTTAAACCCAGGCAGGAGAGAAGGATCAGTGCATTCCAGATGTCTGACCTTTGAACTCATGAGTTCAGAGTTATCTGGATTTACACTCTTGCACACATGCACACACACACATGCACACACACACACACATGCACACACACACATGCACACACACATGCACACACAGTCCAGCTCTTTGAGCTTAGATGACTCTGCCAAGACACACCTTATCCACCTCTCTCTCTCCCTCTGTGTCTCTCTCACTCTCTCACTCTCTCTGTGTCTCTTCCACATTCCAGAGAGGGTAAGACACACAGACTCACTCACACCCTCTCTCTCTTTATCTCCCTCTCTGTCTCCCCCAGTCACACCCTCTCTCTTTATCTCCCTCTCTGTCTCCCCCAGTCACATGACTGTCGCTGACTCATCTGGCTCTGCGGTTAAGGCTAGTGATCGGAAGGTTGTGAGTTTGATACCTGGCTGTGACTATGTGACTTTGTGTCCTTTGGGCAAGGCACTTCACCCTACTTGCCTCAGGGGGGAATGTCCCTGTACTTGCTGTAAATCGCTCTAGATAATCTCTTGTAAACGTCTCCCTCTCTTTTTCTCCCACCAAACCATAACCATGAGTTAAGACTCCAGTTCCTAACATGTCCACTAGAGGTCGCTGAATGACCACACATGTCCAATGAGAATCCTCAGTCCTGAAGCAGCTGACCAGCAGCTGGTCACCTCCCCTTTAATACCCCATCTGTTCTTCCTGGGACAGAACACAGGTCAGACCAGACACACACACACACACACACACACACACACACATGCACATACAGACACCTACACATATTTACACACACCTACTACACAGAGAGAGAGAGAAGGGGAAGAGAGAAGAGAGTGAGAGAGAGACAGGAAGGAGAGACAGGAAGGAGAGAATAGATGATAGGAGAGGAGAAAGGAAAGAGAGAGTAAAAGAGAGTGAAGTTTACTGATTCCAGTGTGTTTGTATAGAAAGGTGTTGGTTATGAGGACAGCAGTCTAATGATATACTTCCGGTTGAAGTGGGTGTGTGTTTGTTATGGAGCCAGATGGTTGCTCAAGCCGAGGTGTTTTTCAAGTTCAAATCTCCAGTATGTGAGCTTGTTATTTTCCGGAGGACTCCCCTCGTACAATGGACCTTATCTTACTGGGCTGATTCAGAACCACAGACCTGGACTGAGTCACAGGCATCAAACCCAGCTGGGGCTGGCTGGGGGTGGTTCTGGTGACCCCCTCTCTCTCTCTCTCTCTCTCTCTCTCTCTCTCTCTCTCTCTCTGTCACTCTCTCTCTTTCTCTCTTTTTTTCTCTTCCTCTTTCTCTCAGTCAGGCCTACCCCTGGCCTCATTGTTCTACTGATTCTGGATAAGGAGGAAGAGAGGTAGGAAAGAGAGAGAGAGAGAGAGAGAGAGGTAGGAAAGAGAGAGAGAGAGAGAGAGAGAGAGAGGGAGAGAGAGAGAGAGAGAGAGAGAGAGAGAGAGAGAGAGAGAGGGAGAGAGGTGTATTTTCGTCCCCCATTCATGTGCAGGAAGTGTGTCACCTCAGCAGATGTGCACTTTCACCCATTTCAGACTCTCTTTCTCTCCCTCGTTCTCGTACCGAATCTTACCGACAGCCGACGCCCACCGGCCTGGATGGACTGCCTGGTCAGCGGTTACCGGAGGTACCGGCTTCAGCGCTGCTCCTCCGGTAGGTGAGGGTGTGGAGGAGAGACCAGAGAGAGAGCAGGGAAGGGAGAGACCAGCGCTGGGCAGCTGGACACTCAGGCAGCAGGACTGAAGAGCAGCAAGGCCGTCCTCCTCTGGTCTAACGTTAGACATGGTCAGAAAAAGAGAGAATTTTGGAGGGAAATGTTTGTTTTGACCAAAAGATAAGTCGTTGACTTTGGATATCTTTTTGACATTTTTTGGTTGAGAAAATGAACCACAGACGGAAGTATTGGTTTTGGAGATGGACAGGTAAAGAAAGATATCTGTGTTCTGTTCTTGAGACGACTTAAAGATCTCTCTTAATTTCCTTCTCTCATCCCTCTCTCCATCCACCCCTCTGCTCTTCACCCCTCCTCCCTCCTCCCTCCTCTGTTTTCTGAGATTAACGGACATTTCGGTTCATCTGGTTCCTCTAGCAGCAGACGGGGTCGTTTTTCGGATCTTTCTGGAAGCTTTCCCAGATATCAGAAGGCCGGTTGATTTCCCACTTATTTCCTCCAGTATTGCTGGACTCACATGGTTTTAGAAGGGACAGACCCCTGCAAGCATGACTGACTCACCCTAAGATCTGCAGGACTGAGACTGAGGAGACCAGTACACCAGTAGACCAGTAGACCAGTACACCAGTAGACCAGTACACCAGTACACCAGTACACCAGTACACCAGTAGACCAGTACACCAGTAGACCAGTAGACCAGTACACCAGTAGACCAGTACACCAGTACACCAGTACACCAGTAGACCAGTACACCAGTAGACCAGTAGACCAGTACACCAGTAGACCAGTACACCAGTAGACCAGTAGACCAGTAGACCAGTAGACCAGTACACCAGTAGACCAGTAGACCAGTACACCAGTAGACCAGTACACCAGTAGACCAGTAGACCAGTACACCAGTAGACCAGTACACCAGTAGACCAGTAGACCAGTAGACCAGTAGACCAGTAGACCAGTACACCAGTAGACCAGTACACCAGTAGACCAGTACACCAGTAGACCAGTACACCAGTACACCAGTAGACCAGTAGACCAGTACACCAGTAGACCAGTAGACCAGTACACCAGTAGACCAGTACACCAGTACACCAGTAGACCAGTACACCAGTACACCAGTAGACCAGTAGACCAGTACACCAGTAGACCAGTACAACCAGTACACCAGTACACCAGTAGACCAGTACACCAGTAGACCAGTACACTAGTAGACCAGTACACCAGTACACCAGTAGACCAGTAGACCAGTAGACCAGTACACCAGTAGACCAGTAGACCAGTACACCAGTAGACCAGTACACCAGTACACCAGTACACCAGTACACCAGTAGACCAGTACACCAGTAGACCAGTACACCAGTAGACCAGTAGACCAGTAGACCAGTACACCAGTAGACCAGTACACCAGTAGACCAGTACACCAGTAGACCAGTAGACCAGTAGACCAGTAGACCAGTAGACCAGTACACCAGTAGACCAGTACACCAGTACACCAGTAGACCAGTAGACCAGTAGACCAGTACACCAGTAGACCAGTAGACCAGTACACCAGTAGACCAGTACACCAGTAGACCAGTACACCAGTAGACCAGTACACCAGTACACCAGTAGACCAGTAGACCAGTACACCAGTACAGCAGTAGACCAGTGAAGCAGGTCTACCCTGTAGACTGGGCTGTGTTCAGTCACCATGGCTGCTGTCTGAAGAGAGAAGTAGCTGATGATGTCAGTATAGTGGAAGTACATCTCACACTACAGAACACAGTGAGAATACTGCTGTACAGTGAGAGTCAGGATAACTGTAGGAAGGCTGTGATTTATCCGTGTGCAGAGAGTGTGTGTGAGAGAGTGTGTGTGTGTGTGTGTGTGTGAGAGTGTGTGTGTGAGAGAGTGTGGAAAAGAGTGTGTTTGAGAGAGTGTATGTGTGACAGAGTGTGTGTGTGTGAGAGTGTGTGTGAGAGTTTGTGGAAAAGAGTGTGTTTGAAAGTGTATGTGTGAGAGTGTGTGTGTGAGAGTGTGTGTAAGATAGTGTGTGGAAAAGAGTGTGTGGAAAAGAGTGTGTTCGAGAGAGTGTGTGTGAGAGTGTGTGACAGAGTGTGTGTGACAGAGTGTGTGTAAGAGGCAGTAGACTGCTCATACTTGCCAGCCTGGGAAACAGTAAGACAGTGTTGTTGTTTTGAACCCTGGGAATCAGCCTCTCTCCCGGCCTCTCTCCCGGCCCCACAGCCAGCCTCCACAGCCAGCCTCCTCATCCTCCTGGAAACATCCCAGATGGCCCATTACCCATGTGTGTGTGTGTGTCTGCTTGTGTGTTTGTTTCGCTTTGTGTGTGTGTGTGTGTGTGTGTGTGTGAGTGATAGACAGTCACAGTATGTGTGTGAGATGTTTTGTAGCGCAGGGTATTCTCCTGCTCTTGTTGAAGGGGAGGAGGTGCGAGGCAGACTCCTCCTCTCCCCTGACCAGGAAGGAAGGGCGGGGGTCTGCAGGTCTCATTGTTACAGAGTAGGGGGGAGGAGCGGGGGGGGTGGGGGGGGTGGGGGGGGGTGGGGGGGGGGGGGGGGGCGGGGGGGGGGGGGTGGAGGGGGGGACAGGAAACACAGAGCTCAGTCTGCTGCCTCCATCTGGACAGACTCTGGATTCTGGAACAGGACGAGGAGGAGAGAAAAGAAGGAGGATAGGGGGAGAAGGGGGAGGCCCAGCTTTGGCCCCTGAGCCTTTAGCAGTCATCCATCACACACACGCACACACACTCACACACACACACACACACACTGTGTAATTAGGCTAGCAGTCGCGCCACTTCACCAGACAAGGTGCCAGTGATAGAGCAGAAGGCTGGGTCTGGCTTTCAGAAGGGGTGTGTGTGTGTGTGTGTGTGTGTGTGTGTGTGTGTGTGCATGATCCTGGGTAATTTTCCGTGCAGTGTGTGTGCACGCGTGCACCTTCTGTGCATGCATGAGCGTAGGCATGCATTAATAACAGCTTCCAGCCCTTAAAGTCACATCGCAGATAAACGCAGTGGTGAACACGAGAGACAAAGAGAGAGCAGGTCAGCCCAGGGCCTGGCTGCCCGCCACAGCAGCCTGCCAGCTGGAGGGAGGCTGGGGAGGCTGGGGGAGGCTGGGGGGAGGCTGGGGGGGCATGCCAGGGGGACAGCAGGGTAGCCTCACAGGTGAGACAGATCAGCAGCATCACCAGACAGAGTCCCAGACAAGCAGGAAATCACTGTGAACATGCTGGCCATCCACCAGCTCTCCCCCTCCTGCTCTCACACACTCTCTCTCTCTCTATCTTACTCCCTCTCTCTCTCTCTCTGTTCCTCTCTTCCTCTCCCTGCTTCTGGTCTGAGCCATTCTCTCTCTCTCTATTTCTCCCTCCCTCCCTGTCTCTCTCTCTGAGGAGTGGGGGGGGTGGATGGGGGAGGGGGGCAGCAATAACATGAGATGTTATCAGAACAAGAGATTGATATGAGGAAGGGAGGGAGAGAAAGAGGGGGAGAGAAGGAAGTATAGGACGGGAGTGGAAAGGGGAAGAATGGAGGAGAGGAGGGGGTGAGGAGAGGAGGGGGTGAGGAGGAGAGGAGGGGGTGAGGAGGAGAGGAGGAGGTGGTGGGGAGGAGAGGAGGGGGTGAGGAGGAGAGGAGGGGGTGAGGAGGAGAGGAGGAGGTGGTGGGAGGAGAGGAGGGGGTGAGGAGGAGAGGAGGGGGGGTGAGGAGGAGAGGAGGGGGTGAGGAGGAGAGGAGGGTGGTGGGAGGAGAGGAGGGGGTGAGGAGGAGAGGAGGGGGTGAGGAGGAGAGGAGGGGGGTGTGGAAGAGAGGAGGGGTGTGGAGGAGAGGAGGGGGGTGAGGAGGAGAGGAGGGGGTGTGGAAGAGAGGAGGAGGTGAGGAGGAGAGGAGGGGGTGTGGAAGAGAGGAGGAGGTGAGGGAGGAGAGGAGGGGGTGAGGAGGAGAGGAGGGGGGTGAGGAGAGGAGGGGGTGAGGAGGAGAGGAGGGGGTGTGGAAGAGAGGAGGGGGTGTGGAAGAGAGGAGGGGGTGTGGAAGAGAGGAGGAGGTGAGGAGGAGAGGAGGGGGTGAGGAGGAGAGGAGGGGGTGAGGAGGAGAGGAGGGGGGTGTGAAGAGAGGAGGGGGTGTGGAGAGAGGGGGTGAGGAGGAGAGGAGGGGGGAAGAGAGGAGGAGGTGAGGAGGAGAGGAGGGGGTGTGGAAGAGAGGAGGAGGTGAGGAAGAGAGGAGGGGGTGTGGAAGAGAGAGGAAGGGTTTACAGCAGTATTATATGATCGTGTGTCAACAGAAACATGCAGCTTGCTATGTTGTTCACGTTCCAGCTCTGCCATATAATCACTCTCTCTGAGCAGACACTGCAAACACTGGCCTGGCAGACTGAGAGAGAGACAGAGAGGGAGAGAGGGAGAGAGACAGAGAGGGAGAGAGAGACACAGAGAAGACAGGGAAAGAGAGAGACAGAGAGAGAGAGAGAGAGAGGAGACATAGAGAGAGAGAGAGAAGACAGGGAAAGACAGAGACAGAGAGAAACAGAGAGGAGACATAGAGAGAGAGAAGACAGGGAAAGAGAAAGGGGGAGAAAAACAAAGAAGAGAGAGGAGACAGAGAGAGGGGGAAAGAGAGAGAGAGAGACGGCGAGAAGCGAGACAGAGACAATGAGGAGGAGAAAGGGGGAGGTTTTAGTTTCTCTCCAGCTTCTTGTCTACTATCAGAGTAAAGGATAACAGTGATAAGAAGACCAGTAGATAAGTGAGCTGGTAAGTGTTTTGAGCTACTGTTTAAATATGAACTTTGACCCCACTTACTAGATGACCCTTGACCTCACCAGTCCCTATCTGTCCCCAGGTGGGCCCCATCATGACATGCCTTCACCCTCTTACACACTATTGATCGGAACCCATACCAGGTGATCTCCATTTCAAGCTGACTGGCCAATGAGATCATGGCTCTCTCCGTAAGGCCCGCCTCCTGAGCTGCCGTGAGCGATCAGGTGATCACATGACCATCAGAGATGTTCCACTGTGTCCGGACAGTCGGTTTGAGGCAGAGTGTCAGACCATGTTACAGCTCTGGGTCCTGACCTCTGACCTCCTGTTGAGCACGGAACAAGATGCCTGGACTATGTTCTGACCTTAGGGTGTTGTTTCATCATTCTGGACAGCTCTAAAGTGTTTTTATATTGCCTCGATTTAATCATTTATTTTACTGTACAAGTTTATCTATTGTTTTTCTATTGTTTTTATCTACCTGAGAGGAATGGACAAAATAATAATTTCACTTGACCCAAAAGTACATCATGACAATAGAGATCTCTCTGTTCTTGCTCAGAGAGACACGTCATCTGATCTGGGGTGAGAGAACAAGCTGGACAGCCAGAACATTCAGGACAAACGTCCAAAACAAACCCTGCAGACAACAACAAGAACACTGTGTCCAGCTCTTAATCCGCTCTGATGAAACTAACTCCCATTCCAAACAAAAACAAACAGTATCACACTTGCTTTAAGCCTGGAGAGCCCTCAACGCATCAGACTCACATTACTGTTATATTCACGTAAAAAAAATTAAAATAATAATCCTACTCAGGACTTTGTCCTGGAAACAGCAGCGATAAATCTTTTCCTAGAACTAACCATAACTGACCAGAACTGACCAGAACTGACCATAACTGACCAGAGCTGACCAGAACTGACCAGAGCTGACCAGAGCTGACCAGAACTGACCAGAACTGACCAGAACTGACCAGAACTGACCAGAGCTGACCAGAACTAACCAGAACTAACCAGAACTAACCAGAGCTGACCAGAACTAACCAGAACTGACCAGAACTGACCAGCAGAGAAGACAAGGGAGGAGAGAGGACAAGAAGAAGAACATTTAAAAAAAAGAGAAGAGAATAAGTGCTGGATTGATGGAAGGCAGGGTTATGAGAGAGGTTATCTCAGATGAGTCTGGGAACCCTGTTCAAACACATAATTGGGGGGCGTGTCCCTGGCCGGTCTTTCAGGACAAATTAGCAACGCATGGTTTGGATTGGCTGGACACATTGTGGAGGTGGAAACAGGGGAAGCTTTGATGGACCAGTGGGACACGCTAATGGAATAATTTAGCACGCTAGGATAATGAGTGACTGAGATGGATGGGACTGGGCCTAGCATCTGCTGCTGGTGTTAGTCTGGTGGCTAGCTAACCCTGACTGAATAAGGGGGAGGAATGTTGCTATCCACAGTGTGTGTGTTTGTGTGTGTGTGTGTGTGTGTGAGTGTGTGTGTGTGTGTGTGTGTTTACATGTGTGTACGTTGGTATTTGCGTGAGTGAGATTTTGTCTTTCTGAGGACTTGTTGGTTTAGCAGCTTTTGTGTTTCAACTCCTCCTCCTCCTCCTTCCTCTTCACCCTCCTCCTCATCACCACCCTCCTCCCCTCCTCCTCCTCCCCCCCCACCCCCCCTCCAGGTGTCTCCCCCACCTCTGGTCATGCCACACTGTGTATGAGCAGGGGTTACACAGGGCTGCACCCTGTCAATGGAAGGTTTTCACCTTTCTTGTAGAATATCCAACCTGTTAAGTATTTAATAAAACGAGGCGCCAGCCAGCTACTTGGTAAGGGAGCCAAGGAAAACGAATGGATTAATAGTGTATAACAGCATTTTGATTAATCCGTCTTATCTTTAGGTAAAGTTCTTGGATGTAGCGCAGATCGGATAACTGGGAGATATTTATACTCCAAGGTTTATTTCAAGCAAATGTAATGATGACGAACAAATACCAGAATGATGATGACGAACAAATACCAGAATGAATGTAGGTTAGTTGAATCACGATACAGACAGGGAAACAGGAGTGGAGGGAAGGAGAGAGAGGTCAGCGAGGCCTGGACGACCCATAGATGTGAAGCTAAGCTATGCTAACGAGACGAAGAGTTATTAATTTACATTTCACTAAAATGCTAAAAGTTCACCAGTAGGAAAATGAGTCAGTCAGTTACTTTGAAGGGCACAGGTATTCTATCAACAAATCAGTTCCTCCATCTCACTGTGGAGGATGGGACTGGAACCTCTCCTAACCCCCCCCCCCCCCCCCATCCTGCTGGTCCAGGTGGCAGTTCTCATGCTCTGATGTGGCCATGCTGCGACGAAATATGGAACATTTAGTTAAACTTGATAAATGCCAGTGGAACGACCTAAGTGGCCATGTGATATGATGGATTGCATAGATTCCCCCTGGATTGGATGACTAGATT
>CM059290.1:1192500-1200000 GCA_030340665.1 Neosalanx taihuensis
GCAGAGGCGAGGGCCAGTGTTAGTTAGCTTGGGGGCAGAGGCGAGGGCCAGTGTTAGTTAGCTTGGGGGCAGAGGCTAGCGTGAGGGCCAGTGTTAGTTAGCCTGGGGGCAGAGGCGAGGGCCAGTGTTAGTTAGCTTGGGGGCAGAGGCTAGCGTGAGGGCCAGTGTTAGTTAGCCTGGGGGCAGAGGCTAGCGTGAGGGCCAGTGTTAGTTAGCCTGGGGGCAGAGGCTAGCGTGAGGGCCAGTGTTAGTTAGCCTGGGGGCAGAGGCTAGCGTGAGGGCCAGTGTTAGTTAGCCTGGGGGCAGAGGCTAGCATGAGGGCCAGTGTTAGTTAGCTTGGGGGCAGAGGCTAGCGCGAGGGCCAGTGTTAGTTAGCTTGGGGGCAGAGGCTAGCATGAGGGTCAGGAAGACCAGGAAGGAAACAAGCAGAAGAAGAACAGCAGAAACACTCATCGGCACGTCATGACTAGACTAGACTCTTAAAACTCCTGAGTGTAAACTTGTGCATGCCTGTCCTAGAGAGAGAGAGAGAGAGAGGGAGAGAGAGAGAGAGAGAGGGGGGAGAGAGAGAGAGAGAGAGAGGGTAAAGATAGAGAGGGGACGATATGAAGAGAGGGAGAGGGAAATGTAAAGCTAGAGAGAGAAATAGGGGGATGGAGATAAAGAGAGGTAAAGAGAGATGGAGAGGGGAGGGTGAGAGTGAGGTAGCTAGAAGATAACACTGCCCTCTACTGTGTGACTGAACTGATAAACCAGAGAAGAACCCTTGAGAAGGAATGAGAGATCAAAACACAAAGACATTATTCACTAGAACTGGACGATATGTAAATATATATATTATCACTTTGAGTCAGATTCAGAAAGGCTTTGACTAAACCTTTAACCATAAGGCTCTGCTGACCTGACGGAAAGGTGTTGGCCACCCTGGGAATAGGTCTGAATGTGTGTGTGTGAGAGCGTGTGTGCGTGTGTGTATGTGTGAACGTAGATGGATTTACCAGAGCCAACCAATGACATCTGTTTGGGGTTCTTCACCAGTTTAAAGGCCATGATCCCCTCCCCTCCACAACAGGGGGGCAGCAACACCTGTTTAACCAGAAACACACCTGCAGCTAGCCAGCTAACTCTGACTCCAGCTAACTCTGACTCCAGCTAACTCTGACTCCAGCTAACTCTGACTCCAGCTAACTCTGACTCCAGCTAACTCTGACTCCAACTAACTCTGACTCCAGCTAAATCTGACTCCAGCTAACTCTGACTCCAGCTGACTCTGACTCCAACTGACTCTGACTCCAGCTGACTCTGACTCCAGCTAAGTCTGACTCCAGCAAGTCTGACTCCAGCTAACTCTGAATCCAGCTAACTCTGACTCCAGCTAAATCTGACTCCAACTGACTCTGACCCCAGCTGACTCTGACTCCAGCTAACTCTAACTCCAGCTAACTCTGAATCCAGTTGACTCTGACTCCAGCTAAACCTGCCTTAAACACAGACAAAACATGTTCAGCTAGCCATGCTAACGCTGGCTCTAGACAGACTGAGACCCTTGCAGAGAACACACACTCAGAAGCTAACTAAGCTAAGCTAAAAGCCCAGCGGTAGCATCAGTTAACATTGGGTCAGCCAACACAGCTAGCGTGTGAGAGTCATGGAAGAACGGAGCAATGAAACGCAAACGAAACGCCACCTTGCCGCACCGTGACGGACTAAACAGCTTGTATAAACCAGCCGCCCTGATCTTAAACTGAGCGCTTATAAACACACATGCTCCCCATAACAATTAAAGCCCAAATGAAGGACTGGAGATGAGCCAGAGTTGGCCCGAGTTACCAGTTGTCGTTCCAGACGCTCATTTGCCTGAGGAAGTAAGATATCACAGGGGACAAAACTCACAGCAAATGTCTAAATCTTGGGCTCGTGTTTATTTGGGTTAAGGGATGTCTAGACAATCTGCAGCAGGTTTGCTGTCCTGAAAAGTCATAGGCCTAATACAAGCTTGTCCTACCAGGGTGAGGGTGAGGGTTAGGGTTAGCGTTAGGGTTAGGGTTAGGCTTAAAGTAGAACAGTCTGACAGGATGGTGTGATGGGTTACAGAACTGCTGGGTTCTGGACTGGGCCCAGTTGGCATTAATGGAACATCCACTGTGTTCGCTCAATGTTGTCTGCAGCCTGCAGCCTGCAACAGGACCTGCAGGGTGTGTGTGTGTGTGTGTGTGTAGGGGTGTGTGTGTGTGTGTACGGGTGTGTGTGTGTGTGTGTGTGTAGGGGGGTGGGTGTGTGTGTGTGTGTTGCATCTCAAACATGCAATAGTGTACCTGTAGGAAAGCAAGCAACAATAACAATGTACCTCACTGCCAGTACAAGAATTTCCAAATTGATTAGAACTGGGCTAAAACACGTTCACTGATACTTTTACTATGCAGTCCCACACAAAATAGAGAGAGACTGAGGCAGAGAGACTGAGGCAGAGAGACTGAGGCAGAGATCGAAGGAGAGAGGGAGAGAGAAAGAGAGGGAGAGAGACTGAGAGAGAGAGAGGGAGAGAGACAGAGAGAGAGAAAGAGAAAAATAGAAAGAGAGAGAAAGAGAGAGAGGGAGAGACTGAGAGAGAGAGAGAGAGAGAGAGAGAGAGAGAGAGAGAGAAAGAGAAAAAGAGAAAGAGAGAGAAAGAGAGAAAGAAAGAGAGAGGGAGAGAAAAAGAGAAAGAAAGAAAGAAAGAAAGAGAGAGAGGGAGAGAGACTGAGAGAGAGAAACTGAGAGAGAGAGAGTGAGAGTTCCAGTACACGCAATGGTGCTGAAAACCTCTGGAGATTTACGGCTCCCAGATGTGGGAGGACTGCTTGTGTGTGTGTTACTAGTATTAAGTGGTCGTCAGTGTGTGTGTGCGTGTGAGTGTGTGTGTGTGTGTGAGTGTGTGTGTATGTGTGTGTGAGTGTGTGTCCAGTCACGCAGGTCATTAGAAGCGGGGCCATCTCTGGCAGGCCTGCAGGCAGTTCATCAGCTGATTGGTCGTCATGACAGGCAACAGTGAGCATGGACGCACGCTCCTTATCGCCACGGCAGCAGGCAAATGTGAGCCACCTGTAGAGGGGCCGGGGGCCGGGGGGCTGGGGGGGTGGGGGCTAGGCCTGGGGGGGCTGGGGGGGGGGGGGGGGGGGGCTAGGCCTGGGAGGGGGTGGGGGGCTGTCACAGATCGAGAGGAGAGAAAAGCTATGCTGCTGTAACCTGACCCCCCAGCTGGCTTCATGGTCATGCATTCATACACACACACACACACACACACACACACACACACACACACACACAGACACACACACACACCTTTCATATAGACACACACAGTGAGGCCAGTCACTACACACAGAAACACATACGTTTGCAGGGCAGTCTTTGCTCAAACACACACACTCCCAAACACGCACACTCACACACACACTCTCTGACACACACACTCTCTGACACACACATACACACACAGTAACTAAGTGTGTTAACTTGTTGCAGGTTTCTGTCCTCTCAGTATGATTTTTATTGTAAGTGTAACAATATTTGTCACATAATAAAATGGCTTTTACAGAGCTCAGCTCGTCGTGACAGGTCCTCAGGTCCAGGGAGAGTCTCTGCAGACCACCTCCCCACCTAGCCCCCCTCCCCTCCCCACCTAGCCCCCCTCCCCTCCCCACCTAGCCCCCCTCCCCTGACGCCCCCCCTGCCTCGATAATTCATCACACATGACTCCATCTTTCCCATATAAAACACAATTAAACGCTTCAATTTGCCTGCCAGTCAACCTTCTGTTTGCCAGTCACCCATATCAGCACCCAATGGAAATGTTGGTAACAGGAAATGTATTTGCTCAGCAGAAAAAGGTTTGCATATGTTCTTAAAGTTCTGCAGGGGGTTTATCTAATCAAGGCTAACTTATCTGGAGAGCGTCTTGGTAATAGGAATCTGGATAGATCTTCAGTCCTCAGGTACTAAGTAACTACAGGACAAATACTGCTTTTATCAGATGAAAAAAAAAAACATTTAGATAGATTTCAAACTAGCATTTGTGTTTGTTGTGAAACCAGAAATCTCTTTCATCAAATTGTTACTTCCTGGAACCCCAAAGCGGTTCTCTAAGTGTATTTTGAAGTTATTACCAACAACAAGACCTAAACGCCATCGCAAACCGTTTCAGATGCTGCCACAAAATGCCATGTTAGCAAGCACCTTACCTAACACTGCTACCCTAACGCTGCTACCCTAACGCTGCTACCCTAACACTGCTACCCTAACACTGCTACCCTAACGCTGCTACCCTAACGCTACTACCCTAACGCTGCTACCCTAACGCTGCTACCCTAACGCTGCTACCCTAACCCTGCTACCCTAACACTGCTACCCCAATGCTACTACCCTAACACTGCTACCCTAACACTGCTACCCTAACACTGCTACCCCAATGCTACTACCCTAACACTGCTACCCTAACACTACTACCCTAACACTGCTACCCTAACGCTACTACCCTAACACTGCTACCCTAACACTGCTACCCTAACACTGCTACCCTAACGCTACTACCCTAACGCTGCTACCCTAACACTACTACCCTAACACTGCTACCCCAATGCTACTACCCTAACACTGCTACCCTAACACTACTACCCTAACACTGCTACCCTAACGCTGCTACCCTAACGCTGCTACCCTAACGCTGCTACCCTAACACTGCTACCCTAACACTGCTACCCTAACGCTGCTACCCTAACGCTGCTACCCTAACGCTGCTACCCTAACGCTACTACCCTAACGCTGCTACCCTAACCCTGCTACCCTAACGCTACTACCCTAACGCTGCTACCCTAACGCTGCTACCCTAACACTGCTACCCTAACACTACTACCCTAACACTGCTACCCCAATGCTACTACCCTAACACTGCTACCCTAACACTACTACCCTAACACTGCTACCCTAACGCTGCTACCCTAACGCTGCTACCCTAACGCTGCTACCCTAACGCTGCTACCCTAACACTGCTACCCTAACACTACTACCCTAACACTGCTACCCCAATGCTACTACCCTAACACTGCTACCCTAACACTACTACCCTAACACTGCTACCCTAACGCTGCTACCCTAACGCTACTACCCTAACGCTGCTACCCTAACCCTGCTACCCTAACGCTACTACCCTAACGCTGCTACCCTAACGCTGCTACCCTAACACTGCTACCCTAACACTACTACCCTAACACTGCTACCCCAATGCTACTACCCTAACACTGCTACCCTAACACTACTACCCTAACACTGCTACCCTAACGCTGCTACCCTAACGCTGCTACCCTAACGCTGCTACCCTAACGCTGCTACCCTAACACTGCTACCCTAACACTACTACCCTAACACTGCTACCCCAATGCTACTACCCTAACACTGCTACCCTAACACTACTACCCTAACACTGCTACCCTAACGCTGCTACCCTAACGCTGCTACCCTAACGCTGCTACCCTAACACTGCTACCCTAACACTACTACCCTAACACTGCTACCCCAATGCTACTACCCTAACACTGCTACCCTAACACTACTACCCTAACACTGCTACCCTAACGCTGCTACCCTAACGCTGCTACCCTAACGCTGCTACCCTAACGCTGCTACCCTAACGCTACTACCCTAACGCTGCTACCCTAACACTGCTACCCTAACGCTACTACCCTAACGCTGCTACCCTAACGCTGCTACCCTAACACTGCTACCCTAACACTACTACCCTAACACTGCTACCCCAATGCTACTACCCTAACACTGCTACCCTAACACTACTACCCTAACACTGCTACCCTAACGCTGCTACCCTAACGCTGCTACCCTAACGCTGCTACCCTAACACTACTACCCTAACACTGCTACCCTAACACTACTACCCTAACACTGCTACCCCAATGCTACTACCCTAACACTGCTACCCTAACGCTGCTACCCTAACGCTGCTACCCTAACGCTGCTACCCTAACGCTGCTACCCTAACACTGCTACCCTAACGCTGCTACCCTAACACTGCTACCCTAACACTACTACCCTAACACTGCTACCCCAATGCTACTACCCTAACGCTGCTACCCTAACGCTGCTACCCTAACGCTGCTACCCTAACGCTGCTACCCTAACACTGCTACCCTAACGCTGCTACCCTAACACTGCTACCCTAACACTACTACCCTAACACTGCTACCCCAATGCTACTACCCTAACACTGCTACCCTAACGCTGCTACCCTAACGCTGCTACCCTAACACTGCTACCCTAACACTACTACCCTAACACTGCTACCCCAATGCTACTACCCTAACACTGCTACCCTAACACTACTACCCTAACACTGCTACCCTAACGCTGCTACCCTAACGCTGCTACCCTAACACTGCTACCCTAACACTGCTACCCCAATGCTACTACCCTAACACTGCTACCCTAACGCTGCTACCCTAACGCTGCTACCCTAACGCTGCTACCCTAACGCTGCTACCCTAACACTGCTACCCTAACGCTGCTACCCTAACACTGCTACCCTAACACTACTACCCTAACACTGCTACCCCAATGCTACTACCCTAACACTGCTACCCTAACGCTGCTACCCTAACGCTGCTACCCTAACACTGCTACCCTAACACTACTACCCTAACACTGCTACCCCAATGCTACTACCCTAACACTGCTACCCTAACGCTGCTACCCTAACGCTGCTACCCTAACGCTACTACCCTAACGCTGCTACCCTAACACTACTACCCTAACGCTACTACCCTAACGCTGCTACCCTAACACTGCTACCCTAACACTACTACCCTAACACTGCTACCCGAACACAGTGGGATGGTTAACAGTGCTCTTCATGTTGCCTGGTAACCAGACACAGAGAGTCTGCCTGCTGGAGAGACTGCCTGCTGGAGAGACTGCCTGCTGGAGAGTCTGCCTGCTGGAGAGACTGCCTGCTGGAGAGTCTGCCTGCTGGAGAGACTGCCTGCTGGAGAGACTGCCTGCTGGAGAGTCTGCCTGCTGGAGAGACTGCCTGCTGGAGAGTCTGCCTGCTGGAGAGACTGCCTGCTGGAGAGTCTGCCTGCTGGAGAGACTGCCTGCTGGAGAGTCTGCCTGCTGGAGAGACTGCCTGCTGGAGAATCTGCCTGCTGGAGAGACTGCCTGCTGGAGAGTCTGCCTGCTGGAGAGACTGCCTGCTGGAGAGTCTGCCTGCTGGAGAGACTGCGGGCTGGAGAATCTGCCTGCTGGACAGACTGCCTGCTGGATAGTCTGCCTGCTGGAGAGTCTGCCTACTGGAGAGACTGCCTGCTGGAGAGACTGCCTGCGTGACTGCAGGACCAGGGAAGACCGAACACATAACAGAATATCACAAGTTCCAGATTTCATCTCATAACAGTCTGCTTTAATGTCTAAACGCGAGACATGTGTGTTGTTTTTCTAGTTCCTTGGTTCGTTCCT
>CM059290.1:1205000-1207500 GCA_030340665.1 Neosalanx taihuensis
GTTTTTGAAGTCTTTCTCTCTCCCCCTCTGTCTCTTTCTCTCTCTCTGTATTTTCTCTTTTCTCTGTGTGTCACTCTCTCCTTTGTTGTTGCGCTCCTCTCTCGCCCTGATCGTCCTCCTCCTCCTCCTCTCTCTCGAAGGCCAATGTGTTTGTAGTTAACAGATGTGTGGTAGATGTTGGAGAATCTAGGAGACGAGCATTTCTATTCCAGTCTGGAGCCTTGATGTGAAACAGACACATTCTAACTCGATTATTTGTGTGTTTTGGAAGAAGGAAGAAAATCAAGTGAAGGTGAATGTAGAGTGTGTTTACATCATGTGACACAGAGAGAGCTAACCCAGTGGACAGTAGAACTATCCCAGTGGACAGTAGAACTAACCCAGTGGACAGTAGAACTAACCCAGTGGACAGTAGAACTAACCCAGTGGACAGTAGAACTAACCCAGTGGACAGTACACCTAACCCAGTGGACAGTAGAACTAACCCAGTGGACATTAGAACTAACCCAGTGGACAGTAGAACTATCCCAGTGGACAGTAGAACTAACCCAGTGGACAGTAGAACCAACCCAGTGGACAGTAGAACTAACCCAGTGGACATTAGAACTAACCCAGTGGACAGTAGAACTAACCCAGTGGACAGTAGAACTAACCCAGTGGACAGTACACCTAACCCAGTGGACAGTAGAACTAACCCAGTGGACATTAGAACTAACCCAGTGGACAGTAGAACTATCCCAGTGGACAGTAGAACTAACCCAGTGGACAGTAGAACTAACCCAGTGGACAGTAGAACTAACCCAGTGTACAGTAGAACTAACCCAGTGGACAGTAGAACTAACCCAGTGGACATTAGAACTAACCCAGTGGACAGTAGAACTAACCCAGTGGACAGTAGAACTAACCCAGTGGACAGTAGAACTAACCCAGTGGTCAGTAGAACTAACCCAGTGGACATTAGAACTAACCCAGTGGACAGTAGAACTAACCCAGTGGACAGTAGAACTAACCCAGTGGTCAGTAGAACTAACCCAGTGGACATTAGAACTAACCCAGTGGACAGTAGAACTAGCCCAGTGGACAGTACACCTAACCCAGTGGACAGTAGAACTAACCCAGTGGACAGTAGAACTGACCCAGTGGACAGCAGAACTAGCCCAGTGGACAGTACACCTAACCCAGTGGACAGTAGAACTAACCCAGTGGACAGTAGAACTAACCCAGTTGACAGTAGAATTATCCCAGTGGACAGTAGAACTAACCCAGTGGACAGTAGAACTAACCCAGTGGACAGTAGAACTAACCCAGTGGACAGTAGAATTATCCCAGTGGACATTAGAACTGACCCAGTGGACAGTAGAACTAACCCAGTGGTCAGTAGAACTAACCCAGTGGACATTAGGACTAACCCAGTGGACAGTAGAATTATCCCAGTGGACATTAGAACTAACCCAGTGGACAGTAGAACTAACCCAGTGGACATTAGAACTAACCCAGTGGACAGTAGAACTAACCCAGTGGACAGTAGAACTAACCCAGTGGACAGTAGAACTAACCCAGTGGACAGTAGAACTAACCCAGTGGATGCAGGCTGGATGCTGGCTTTATCTCTGTCATGTCCCTGTTGGCTGATTGTGAGTGCAGGAAGCTTCTGGTGATAGTGATGAGTTTGTCAAGACAGTTTGACATTGCATCAGAGAGCTGAAGGGACACACACGCACACACACACACACTTGGGAGTGTGTGTAACTCAATCCTGACCCCTTGACTCTGAGGGCGCCCTGAAACACTAGCCTAGCCTTCACCAGGGTCCCGCACACACACACACACACACACACACACACACACACACACACACACACACACACAGGGACGCACGCAGGCAGCATCTATAATAGATGTCTGGAAACATATGCAGAGGGGGTCTTGTGAACAGGCTCTCTTCTATACTGCCACAGGCCATATGGTGACCAGGGGACAGGCATGGTCATTGATGCTATCTGTCGTGGGTCTGGGGGCCTGCCCACTAAAACATACAGGGATCCACGGTGTATGTGTATGTGTGTGTGTGTGAGTGTGTGTGTTTGTGTGAGGAATGAGTTGGTGGGGGGCTAGTATTTCAGCCCTCCTCTATTCATCCACACAAAGAGTTAAACCGCCCCCCCCCCCCCTTTACCCCCAACTCCCCCGACCCCCCTGCCCACCAATCCACCATTGTGCGTGAGGCTGGCTGATGAAGGTTCCTCTCTATGGAGACCCCCTCTCTGTAGGCTGTGGTGAGTGGGTTCACAGGCCTCTATCCTGGCTGCCTGGCCTGCTGGCTGGCTGGTCCCCACCCCCCCTCTCCTCCTACGGTTAACCCCCAGAAAGAGCTTCCAGAATGGGGCATGGTCAACCAGATGGCACCCGCTGTCCCTGGAAGTCCTGGAGGACAGATTGAGAATGGGGCTCTGAATGTGATCCTGGTACGATCATCAAAGTCATTAAAGTGTCTTTTTGT
>CM059290.1:1212500-1232500 GCA_030340665.1 Neosalanx taihuensis
CAGTAACAGGCTGCAGTAACAGGCTGCAGTAACAGGCTGCAGTAACAGGCTGCAGTAAAAGGCTGCAGTAAAAGGCTGTAGTAACAGGCTGCAGTAACAGGCTGCAGTAACAGGCTGCAGTAACAGGCTGCAGTACAAGGCTACAGTAACAGGCTGCAGTAACAGGCTACAGTAACAGGCTGCAGTAACAGGCTGCAGTAACAGGCTACAGTAACAGGCTGCAGTAACAGGCTGCAGTAACAGGCTGCAGTAAAAGGCTGCAGTAAAAGGCTGTAGTACCAGGCTGCAGTAAAAGGCTGCAGTACCAGGCTGCAGTAACAGGCTGCAGTAACAGGCTGCAGTAACAGGCTGCAGTAACAGGCTGCAGTACCAGGCTGCAGTAACAGGCTGCAGTAACAGGCTGCAGTAACAGGCTGCAGTAACAGGCTGCAGTAAAAGGCTGCAGTAACAGGCTGCAGTAACAGGCTGCAGTAAAAGGCTGCAGTAACAGGCTGCAGTAACAGGCTGCAGTACCAGGCTGCAGTAACAGGCTGCAGTAACAGGCTGCAGTAACAGGCTGCAGTAACAGGCTGCAGTAAAAGGCTGCAGTAACAGGCTGCAGTAACAGGCTGCAGAAACAGGCTGCAGTAACAGCTTGACAGCTTTGGCCAAACAACAAGTCTGTTCCTGAGCCTGACATCGTGGAACCGTTTCCTGCACGGTTCCCCGGTTCCTTCCATTCTCTCCCCCTTCTCCTGGGTTCCTCTGTTCTCTCTAGGTTGGTCTGGGTGCGGTTCTCCAGACGCTTGCTAAACCTTCTGCGACGCTGCTCCTCAAAAGAGCTTCAAAAGAGCGTCACGCTGTCCCTGCACCCTCCTGACAGAACAAGCCCCCCTGCTCGGGAGCCTTTCTCCCCCCCTGGGGGTGTCTGAGGCCGGCCTCGTCTAGGGGGCCGGGGGCCAGCGGGGCGCCTCGTGAGGTCAGATGGGGGTCGGCGTCATAAAAGGCTGAACTCCTGACACCCTTTTGGTGGGGATGGATCACTGTGAGAGCCAGAGAGCAGAGAGACAAAGAGACACCACCAGCTGAGTCTGTCTCTACAGGAGGCTGTTCAGGCAGCTTACAGGCACAGCTCTTATGACTGACCGCTGACCCCCACCCTGGTTAGGGCGCTGTGCAGACCAACCTCCGCAGACTTCATATCAATGCTAATGAGCCGGAGGGCGGAGGGCGTCTGGGGAGAGAGGAGGGTTCTAGAACAGAGGGAAGGACGGTGAAGAATTGGTTTCCAGGCTCTGATGAACCCGGTCGTCAAATAACAAGCGACATTTACATGTATTCATTTAGCAGACGCTTTTATCCAAAGGGGGCCTTCCAAGAGAGAAGCTTTACAACAAGTTCAGAGGTCACTGATCACAAATGAACCCCAAAAAACATTCTGAAGAACAAAAACATGAAGCACATAAGTACCAATGGGAAGAACCAAAAGAGTATGTAGTTGTAATAAATTACAATTAAAAAACATGATCCTCAATAGTGCTCGAGTTTCCCTTGAGGAAAGCAGGCAGTAATAATAGAATTCAGAGTGAGTTCAAGAAGGTGAATGAGTTACAACTAACCAACAGGTGCAACAAGTTCCTCTGTGTCACAGAGTTCCTGGAATCTTCTCAGAACAATCACAAAGCTCCTGACAGACAAACTGTCGCTGTTCGTGTTGGACATCAACCAATCACAAAGCTCCTGACAGACAAACTGTCGCTGTTCGTGTTGGACATCAACCAATCACAAAGCTCCTGACAGACAAACTGTCGCTGTTCGTGTTGGACATCAACCAATCACAATGCTTCTAACAAACTGTCACTGTTCATGACACTGCAGTCTCTGCTCGAAGATTTCACGTTGCGTTTTGTCTTCTGATCAGTGCAGAGGTCAGTGACCTGGGTGACCTGGAAGAACGTGGAGCAAGTGGCTCGCTGTTCCCCGGGTACTCCAGGTTCCCCAGGTTCTCCAGGTTCCCCAGGTTCCCCAGGACATTAGGTGGAACAGTTCCTGTACTGGATCTTAAAATCTGTAGAGAAAACTAGCTGTGATGAGAGGCCTCTGATTCAGTATGACTGGAATCAACACACACACACACACAAACACACACACACACACACACACACACAAACACACACACACAAACACACACACACACACACACAAACACACACACACAAACAAACACACACACACACAGCTCAGTGTGTTGTTGGAGTTCTCTGAGCAGCAGTATTACACTGCTCAGTGTGTCAGCTGTACAAGCTGATAAGTTCAGTCTCATCTTGTCGTTCCAGTAACTCTGGATCAAAGACAAGCCATCTCCTCAAAAAGGGATTGAAGCATGTGTGTGAAGTGTGTGTGAAGTGTGTGTGTGGCCGTGAGTGTGACAGTTTGTGTATGTGGTGTGTGTGGTGAGTGTCTATACATGTGTCTACATGTGTGTGTGGTGTGTGTGTGTGTGTGTGTGTGTCTGAGTGTGTGTGTGTCTGAGTGTGTGTGGTCTGCTGTCCAGCCCTTCTTCTTACACACACAGTCGCCCAAACCTGGTTACATAGGAGATGTCTGGTTGGTTAACTTGACTAAACTATATCATTAAGAGCTGGAGTGTGTCTTGATCTAAAATAAGAGTTAAACTGACCTCGTACAAACTCACTTGGCTCTCTGTACACTGTCTGCACTGTAAACATCCACCCACACACACCCACACACACCCACACACACCCACACACCCACCTACACTAACACACACCAACACACACACCCACACACCCGCACACCCACCCATACTTACACACACCCACACACACCCACACACCCGCACACACCCACACACCCACCTACACTAACACACACCCACACACACTAACACACACACACACACCTGCACACCCACCCATACTTACACACACCCACACACACTTACACACACCCACACACAGACTGAGTGACTAGCCCTCTATGGTTGGTGTATAAATATAATATGAGGGTTACAATGCAGCCCTGGGACACTTCCCCGAACACAAAGCTTTCAGGAAACCGCCTTTTTCACCGTCTCCATGGTTACAGACCACATGTGCAGTCAAACAGGGGTGACTGGTCAAACCAACAGTCCTCAAAGTTCTCCTCTTTCTCCTCCTCCTACTCCTCCATCCTAATATGCAGCGTCAGTCTAACCACTGGCAGATGTGCAGTTTAGCAGGAAGATTTAGACAGAAGACCCTGGCCAGGCCACGACCAGATCCATCAGCAGCACCAGATCCACCAGATCTACCAGGTCCACCAGATCCACCAGCAGCACCAGATCCACCAGATCCACCAGATCCACCAGGTCCACCAGATCCACCAGATCCACCAGCAGCACCAGATCCACCAGCTGCACCAGATCCACCAGACCCACCAGATCCACCAGCTGCACCAGATCCACCAGATCCACCCGATCCACCAGCAGCACCAGATCCACCAGATCCACCAGGTCCACCAGGTCCACCAAATCTACCAGCTGCACCAGATCCACCAGATCCACCAGCTGCACCAGCTGCACCAGATACACCAGATCCACCTGCTCCACCAGATCCACCAGCTGCACCAGATCCATCAGATCCACCAAATACACCAGCTGCACCAGATCCACCAGCTCCACCAGATTCACCAGATCCACCAGGTCTAGCAGATTCACCAGATCCATCAGATCCACCAGATCCACCAGATCCATCAGATCCATCAGATCCACCAGATCCATCAGATCCACCAGCTCCACCAGATTCACCAGATCCACCAGGTCTAGCAGATTCACCAGATCCATCAGATCCACCAGATCCACCAGATCCATCAGATCCATCAGCTGCACCAGATCCATCAGATCCACCAGCTGCACCAGGTCCAGGCCCAGCAGGAGGCTTGTTCCCTGGGAGCACCAGCTCCACCCAGGGGCCTCAGACCTGGGAAGGCTCGCTGACACCAGCACATCCAGGGCTGCCCAGGGTAGGAAGAGGGTTCAAATGACTGCAACAAGTGGAGAGTTCACAAAAGAGAGTTCACTTTAAATCCCCCCAGTCCATCAGCCCCCCAGCACTACCTAACGTATCGTTAGTGTAGCTGGACGCTAGCAGCATGGTGTGCTGTTCAAGCCAGTCACAGCTTTGACGCTTTGAGGAGGGCGTTCGTGCCCTGCATGCTGCAGCCGCTCAGCTGGAGAGCTGCTGCCCTCCAGGTGGAGGGTGCAGCCAGGGTTGAAATCTCGTGAAAGGAACAGCTCAGAAACACATCAGTTCAGTTTAACGGTTCGGTCCAGCTGCAGGAAAACAGACTGGGTTTGGCAGACAGACTCGGCTGGATTCCCAGCGGCACGCTGACTTCCAGCGAGAAGACGTCCAGTTATTGTGCTTTTCTCCAGCAAGGCCCTGATGGTTAATGAACGAGAAAGTGTGGAATGTTATACTCTTAAGCAGTCTGCATACCCCACAAGTAAGTTCACTGGAAACTCTGTTTTTGCGTGAATGTCTCCCTCCCTCCTGGTGTGGACAGTGACAGAGCTACAGAGGAGCTGCTGACCTGCTTAGCCCTGAGCTGGCTGGAAACACAGCCTGGAAGGAACACTGGAGGTGGACGCTCAGTCAGTCAGTCAGACTGTAGGTCTGTGTAGAAGTCAAGCAGCTGGTCAGTCACACAAGGGGAACATTAGCCGCCTCTCTCCAGCCCCCAGCCTCTCTCTCTCCAGCCTCTCTCCAGCCCCCAGCCCCTTCTCTCTCCAGCCTCTCTCCAGCCCCCTAGCCCCTCTCTCTCCAGCCTCTCTCCAGCCCCCTAGCCCCTCTCTCTCCAGCCCCCAGCCCCTTCTCTCTCCAGCCTCTCTCCAGCCCCCTAGCCCCTCTCTCTCCAGCCTCTCTCCAGCCCCTCTCTCCTCTCTACAGGCCTCAACCTGCCACTTCAAAAGACGTCTGGGAGCATCGCAAAGTCATCAAAGGCTGTCCGCTCAGCTGGTCATGATTTATGATTAAAACCATGTTACTGGAGAGGGAGGGGAGAGGGAGGGGAGAGGGAGGGGAGAGGGAGGGGAGAGGGAGGGGAGGACAGGATATCTAGGAATAGTAATCCCTCCTCCTTTTCTCGCTCTTTTTCTGGCACAAATAGAACTGATCTAGACTGAGCTGTTTCAGACCTCCCCCCCATCCACCACCCTTACACACACACAAACGCACACGCACACACACACACAAAACACCCAGACACACACACACACACACACACACACATAAACCTCACTCTTATCCCCCTTCATATCTAACCCCAATCTCCCTCAATCCTTGTCTCTATTTCTCTTCAATCTCCTTCCCTCTCAATCTCTTTCTAACAACTCTGTCCCCCTCCATCTCCCCGCCCCCCCTCACTCTCTCTAACCCTACTCCACTCTCAAACCCCCCCCCCCCCCCATCCCCCCCCCCCCCCCCCATTCCCTATCCCAGACAGCAGGTCACGTCCCAGAGGTCATTTAATATAAGCCATCGACTACACAGCCAATTCACACCTGAAATGAGCCCCAGAGCCTTGGGAGCCCTGGGGGCCCTGGGGGCCCTGAATAGAGCCTTTGTGGTCCACTGGGAGCTCAGACAGTCACTGGCTCTATGAGAGCCTTAAGGCTCAGAATAATTTGACTAAACGCATGGGATTTGCAAGTGCAGATTATCACTGGCCCCCACAGTTCAGTCTGACCAGTTAAAGCATCATTGTTTTGGGGTTGGCCACTGTCCCCAGTGGGGCTATCGCTAGCTAGCCGCCCTCTGATAGTTGTTTCTCACACAGGAGTGGCTAAACCAGAGCTGAACCAGAGCTGAACCAGGAACGCCAGGGAAAGTTGGAAGCATAAACCTATTTGTGGTTTCTTTTGGTTTTTAATCTGACCAGGGGGGTTTATCAAGAGCATTAACTCTACTTTCTGGTTGGTCTGGTAAGCGCACACGCGCCCTCCATGACTGCACCTCCTCCTGCACCTCTTCCTGATCTCCCTCCTCCTGCACCCCCTGCTGCACCCCCTGCTGTCCAGCTCCTGCACCTCCTCCTGCACCTCCTCCTGATCTCCCTCCTCCTGCACCTCCTGCTGTACCAGCTCCTGCAACCTCCTCCTGCACCTCCTCCTGCACCTCCTCCTGATCTCCCTCCTCCTGCACCTCCTGCTGTACCAGCTCCTGCACCTCCTCCTGATCTCCCTCCTCCTGCACCTCCTGCTGTACCAGCTCCTGCACCTCCTCCCTGATCTCCTCCCTTCCTCCCTGCACCTCCTCCTGATCTCCCTCCTCCTGCACCTCCTGCTGTACCAGCTCCTGCACCTCCTCCTGATCTCCCTCCTCCTGCACCTCCTCCTGATCTCCCTCCTCCTGCACATCCTGCTGTACCAGCTCCTGCACCTCCTCCTGATCTCCCTCCTCCTGCACCTCCTGCTGTACCAGCTCCTGCACCTCCTCCTGCACCCTCCTCCTGATCTCCCTCCTGCTGTACCAGCTCCTGCACCTCCTCCTGCATATCCTCCAGATGTCCCTCCTGCTTCTGTTGTACCCCGCCCCCCCCCCCCCAGCTCCCCCTAATGCTCGGGTCCTTCTGCTCATGATAGTTCTCCTACACGCTCCGACCCCCCCCCCCCCCCCCCCCCCCCCCCCCTCACCAGCTCATTAGACTGAATGTCCAAATGTCACAAGAATGTTTTCTGGACTCTTGAGGAATCATTCCCAGCACAAGTCACTCACTGTTCCTCAGTTGCGGGGGGAAGATAAGGGGTTTATATTCTTAAAGTGTAGAGAGTGTGTGTGTGTGTGTGTGTGTGTGTGTCAGGGGCTTAGAACCCAGTGTGGAGAATGACACAGAATGAAACAGAATGTCCAGACAGAATTAGTTCCAAGCTAACTGAGGAGCGTTCTATAAAAACTGAACAATTAGGAGGATTAAAAGTAATAATTCTAGCCTGGTTGCAGCTGCATTATGGTTGCCTGGCAACCAGAGAGGTGTTCTGTGGGTGTTCTTTGTGTGTGTGTGTGTGTGTGTGCTTGTCTTCCTGCGTATGTATGTGTGTATGTACGTGTGTGTGTGTGTTGGCATGTGCGTTACACTTCTGTCTGAAAAGTGATGTCTGGCCGTGAGCTGGAAGTACTGAGCATGCTCCACACAGGCTCCGCCCACATCAGAGCTCTCAGCACTCGCTACATACTGCCAGCTGGCTGGCTGGCTGGTTGTCTGGCTAGCTGGATGGCTGTCTAGCTGGTTGTCTGGCTAGCTGGATGGTTGTATGGCTAGTGGCCTGGCTAGCTGGATGGTTGTATGGCTGGTGTCTGGCTAGCTGGATGGTTGTATGGCTAGTGGCCTGGCTAGCTGGATGGTTGTATGGCTGGTTGTCTGGCTAGCTGGATGGTTGTATGGCTAGTGGCCTGGCTACATCCCCACCCCCCTGTCATCCACCTGTGAGTAAAAGGACCTTTGTCAGAGCAGCCTAATGTAACCTGACATTCTGTCCACATGTGGAACAGCTCAGCCCTGAGAGAAAGAGAGAGAGAGAGAGAGAGAGAGAGAGAGAGAGAGGAGAGAGGGATGGAAAGAGAGGGAGGGAGGGAGGGAGACGAAGAGGAGGGAGACGAAGAGGGAGGGAGAGGGAGAGAGAGGAGAGAGAGAGAGAGACGGAGAGGGAGGGAGAGAGAGGGAGAGAGAGAGAGGAGGTAGACACAGTGGTGGAGACAGATGGGTGCTGGGAGTGGCTCTGTGTCTGCATGTGCAGTGTGTGTGTGTGTGTGTGTGTGTGTGTGTGTGTGTGTGTGTGTGTGTGTGTGTGTGTGTGTGTGTGTGTGTGTGTGTGTGTGTGTGTGTGTGTGTGTGTGTGTGTTGCAGGGTGGTTAGGTGCTAGCAGAGCTCTCTGTCACGGTAAGTGTGTGTCTACGTAAGGTGTGTGTGTGTGTGAGCAGCTGTTCGTCTCTCTCTCCTCTCACCACATCTGACTGAACCACCCTGTTCAGCCTCCACTCATCCCTCCACCCCCTCTATATCATCCCTCCATCATCCCTCCATCATCCCTCCATCCTCTGGCTCTCCCTGCACCTTTCTGAGGGTAGTGTTATGTTGTTATGTGCCTCATGTTACAGCTGTGAACCTGAACCATGCTAACCACCACCAGCTCCATACAGCAGCTCTCATGTTACACAGTGTCAGGAAACCTGGAGCTGCTAGGACTGCTTCTATACCCTGTCCTCCTCCTCCTGTCCTCCCTCTCCCCCTTCTCCTCCTCCTCTCCTCCCTCTCCCCCTTCTATACCCTGTCCTCCTCCTCCTGTCCTCCCTCTCCCCCTTCTATACCCTGTCCTCCTCCTCCTGTCCTCCCTCTCCCCCTTCTCCTCCTCCTCTCCTCCCTCTCCCCCTTCTATACCCTGTCCTCCTCCTCCTGTCCTCCCTCTCCCCCTTCTATACCCTGTCCTCCTCCTCCTGTCCTCCCTCTCCCCCTTCTCCTCCTCCTCTCCTCCCTCTCCCCCTTCTATACCCTGTCCTCCTCCTCCTGGTCCTCCCTCTCCCCCTTCTATACCCTCTCCTCCTCCTCCTGTCCTCCCTCTCCCCCTTCTCCTCCTCCTGTCCTCCCTCTCCCTCTTCTATACCCTGTCCTCCTCCCTCTGTCCTCCCTCTCCCCCTTCTCCTCCTCCTGTCCTCCCTCTCCCTCTTCTTACCCTGTCCTCCTCCTCCTGTCCTCCCTCTCCCCCTTCTATACCCTGTCCTCCTCCTCTGTCCTCCCTTCTCCCCCTTCTATACCCTGTCCTCCTCCTCCTGTCCTCCCTCTCCCTCTTCTATACCCTGTCCTCCTCCTCCTGTCCTCCCTCTCCCTGTCCTCCTCCTCCTGTCCTCCCTCTCCCCTTCTATACCCTGTCCTCCTCCTCCTGTCCTCCCTCTCCCCCTTCTCCTCCTCCTGTCCTCCCTCTCCCTGTCCTCCTCCTCCTGTCCTCCCTCTCCCCCTTCTATACCCTGTCCTCCTCCTCCTGTCCTCCCCTCTCCCCCTTCTCCTCCTCCTGTCCTCCCTCTCCCTCTTCTATACCCTGTCCTCCTCCTCCTGTCCTCCCTCTCCCCCTTCTATAACCCTGTCCTCCTCCTCCTGTCCTCCCTCTCCCCCCCTTCTATACCCTGTTCTCCCTCTCCCCCCTTCTCCTCCTCCTCTCCTCCTCCTTCTCCTGTCCTCCCTCTCCCCCTTCTATACCCTGTCCTCCTCCTCCTGTCCTCCCTCTCCCCTTCTCCTCCTCCTGTCCTCCCTCTCCCCCCTTCTCCTCCTCCTGTCCTCCCTCTCCCCCTTCTCCTCCTCCTGTCCTCCCTCTCCCCCTTCTCCTCCTCCTCTCCTCCCTCTCCCCCTTCTCCTCCTCCTCCTGTCCTCCCTCTCCCCCTTCTCCTCCTCCTCTCCTCCTCCTCCTCCTCCTGTCCTCCCTCTCCCCCTTCTCCTCCTCCTCTCCTCCTCCTCCTCCTCCTGTCCTCCCTCTCCCCCTTCTCCTCCTCCTCTCCTCCTCCTCTTCTCCTCCTCCCCCCCTCCTCCTCCCCTCCCCCCTCTCCTGACAGTACCAGGCCTGTTTGCTGAAGCTCATCGACACACACTGAAATTCCTCAGCCCACGCTGGCCTGCTAGTACACTGGAGGACAAACTGGGAGAGGGAGGGAGGGGAGGGAGGGGGACAGACAGGTTGGCCAGAAGCAACAGAGATGTCAAGACCAAACATTGAACACCCCTCCTGCTCTTTCTCTCACTCTCTCTTTCCCTCTCTCTCTCTCTCTCTCTCTCTCTCTCTCTCCCTCTCTCTCTCCCTCTCTCTCTCCCTCTCTCTCTCCCTCTCTCTCTCCCTCTCTTTCTCTCTCCATCTCTTTCTGTCTTCCTCTCTCTCTCCCTCTCTCTCTCTCTCTCTCCCTCTCTCTCTCCCCTCTCTCTCCCTCTCTTTCTCTCTCTCTCTCTCTCTCTCCCTCTCCCCTCCTCCCCCTCCCCCTCCCCCTCTCCCTCTCTCTCTAGCCAACATGGCTGTCAGTCTAGAGGTCTGTTGTCCTGACTCATGTTGAAGTTGTTCACACTGGGAAAGACAACACACACACACACCACCTCCTCACACACACACACACACACACACACACACAAACACCCCCTTCCACACACACACAGAAACACTCACAGAAGCACCCCCACACACACAAAAACACCCCCCAATCCACCAGAGGGTTGGGCATCCCATAATAGTTTGTGTTTCATATTGTTGCTGATGATGTGCACCCGAGTGCATTTATTTGTGCAGTAAAACGTTTATTTTATTGTGCGAAGACTGTAGCAACCAAATAATACGAGCAGTTTGAGCAGGCTGGAAAGGCTTGTAAAATATTTACTAATAATATTTATATAATAACAATGTCTGCTTTTAGACCCAAATTAGGTTTATAGATGTTGTGGGAATTACACAGAACATAGTTCCATTTCTGATTCCTGGATTCAAACCAAAACAAATACTTTATTTAAGCTAGATTCATATTCCTGTAAACGTCTGTTTAAAATCATATTTTTGAAAGTTGACGGTTTAAACTTTTCACTATTCTTGGACTTCTTTACACACCAAGACGATCCTCTTCATCAAACAACAGCTGACACTCAAGCACGACAAGATCTCTCTCCTCTCCTCCGATCCAGACTTTCTACACCTTCTAGTTGTGAGCTTCACATTGTGTCTCCTAGTCTTCCTGTTGTCCTTTAATCTCTTCTGTGCATGTGTGATGTCAGTCCTCTCAGAGAGAGTGGCCTACATATCTCACTACACTGGACCCAGAACCCAGCTGAAGAGGGGCTTCTATCACTGTCAAACCATCGCCTGGTGCTCTGATAGCAGCATCTCTGCCTGCATGTCTGCCTGCATGTCTGCCTGCATGTCTGCCTGCATGTCTGCCTGCATGTCTGCCTGCATCTCTGCCTGCATCTCTGCCTGCATCTCTGCCTGCATGTCTGCCTGCATGTCTGCCTGCCTCTCTGCCTGCATCTCTGCCTGCATGTCTGAGGACCCAGCTGACAGATGCCATGCTGAGTCAGCTCTCTCTCTCCTCACATGGGGCCTGACACACTGTGAAGCAGCAGGGTGGTCTGCTCAGACTGTGTGGGAGGGGTCCTCTCCCCTGGCTGAGGGTCTCACAAAGTGTGTGGTTTCTCCACTAGGCTGTGTGTGGTTCTCCACTAGGCTCTGTGTCTCACAGTGTGTGTGTGTTCCTTTGTTCCAGAGAGGAAAGGCAAACCCAGCTGCTTCCAGAAGAACACAGATGAGGAGGCCTGTATTGGTGTGAAGATCGAACAAGCTGAAGGTAGATAGGAGCTCTAGCTTTAATCTCTCTTTTACAAGTAAAAAAAAAACAACTAATTTGACTACTATTTGTCTCGTCTTTCCAGAATTCTATATTTAGTGTGAGTGTTTGTGTGTGTGAATTTGTGAGTCATTGTTCTTTGGCAGGCTTAACCCCTCTCTTCCTGCTCTTACTGGCTCTCAGTTGAAACCGCTGTGTGTGTGTGTGTGTGTGTGTGTGTGTGTTTGTGTGTATGTGTGTATTTGTCAATGCATCTCACTTTGTCTTCAACATTTGTGTCCCTATAATTAAGTCCAAACTAGTTTGCAGTTTTGCAGCATTTGACCTGTGAAGAGTTAGTGACAGAGTGCACAGCAGGTTCATTCATCCAGCATTCAGTCTGCAGATCCTCCTGAGGCTGAGCCAAGAGCTGTCAGACAGGCTGAGTGAGGAGAGGAGGAGAGAGGAGGAGAGGAGGAGAGAGGAGAGGAGGAGAGAGGAGAGGAGGAGAGGAGAGGAGGAGAGAGGAGAGGAGGAGAGAGGAGAGGAGAGAGAGGAGAGGAGAGGAGGAGAGAGGAGGAGAGAGGAGAGGAGAGGAGAGAGAGGAGGAGAGGAGGAGAGAGGAGAGAGGAGAGGAGAGGAGAGGAGAGAGAGGAGAGGAGGAGAGAAGAGAGGACAGAGGAGAGGAGAGGAGGAGAGAAGAGAGGAGAGGAGGAGAGAGGAGAGGAGGAGAGAGGAGAGGAGGAGAGAGGAGAGGAGGAGAGAGGAGAGGAGAGGAGGAGAGAGGAGAGGAGGAGAGAAGAGAGGAGAGGAGGAGAGAGGAGAGGAGAGGAGGAGAGAGGAGAGAGGAGAGGAGAGGAGGAGAGAAGAGAGGAGGAGAGAGGAGAGGAGGAGAGAGGAGAGGAGGAGAGGGAGAGGAGAGGAGAGAGAGGAGAGGAGGAGAGAAGAGAGGAGAGAGGAGAGGAGAGAGGAGAGGAGAGGAGGAGAGAGGAGAGAAGAGAGGAGAGGAGGAGAGAGGAGAGGAGGAGAGAGGAGAGAGAGGAGGAGAGAGGAAAGGAGGAGAGAAGAGAGGACAGAGGAGAGGAGAGGAGGAGAGAAGAGAGGAGGAGAGAGGAGGAGAGAGGAGAGGAGGAGAGAAGAGAGGGAGGAGAGAGGAGAGGAGGAGAGAGGAGAGGAGGAGAGAAGAGAGGAGAGAGGAGAGGAGAGAGGAGAGGAGAGGAGGAGAGAGGAGAGAAGAGAGGAGAGGAGGAGAGAGGAGAGGAGGAGAGAGGAGAGCAGAGGAAAGCAGAGCAGAGGAGCAGAGACCTCCCGTCTCTGAGCAGGACTGTGTCTGGGGGTCTTCATGCTGAGAGGGAGCTGGGCAGGATTAGGGGATGAGACAGTGTTAATCTGAGGAAAGTCTGGAAGGTTCTATAGAGCTGTTTAATCCTGACAGCATGTCTGTCTGTGTGTAGGAATAATCTGGGATATCTGTGTCTCAGTTTAAGTGTGTTAACTCTCCAGACACACATGCACACATGTAACTAGTTGGCATAGCTAGGTGAGCAGGTATAGCCTTCTGCGTACTTGTAAATACTAGTAGATGGAGGAAGTACTACTACAGTAAAGACTAGTAGATACAGGAAGATAAGATAATGCTTTATTTGTCCTGCGGTGAGACATTTTCAAGAAACTCTAGAACGAGTTCTACTGGAGTTGGTCCTTCCGTCATGCTGTACAGTTCCTGCATTCTGCCGTGGGAAAGGTGTTTTTTTTTAGAACATTCTTAGTGAAACCTGCAGAGGAATGTAATCAAGCCAGACAGGTCTAGTTAAAGATCTTCATCATATCTGAACTCCTCATAGATGCCCTGTAGCTTTCCTGAAGTGTGTGTGTGTGTGTGTGTGTGACACATGTGTTGTTACTGCATGTTTGAACATTACTTTTAGCTCTAGATTACAGCAATAGGCCTGGATGAGACAAACAGCTATTATAAACAGTGTGTGTTGGTGTGTGTTTTAATATGTGTGTGTGTGATCTTGACCAGAAGACCCCACAAAGATAGTAAACTAAGAAAAAAATAAATTTGTAGGGATTTTTTTTTTTTTGCTCCATAACTTCGAGATGTTCATTTTAGATGGCTAGAAATCAGTGTGACTGTTTGAACATTAGTGAGAGATGAGTTGGACAGACACACTGGGGTTAGTCTTCTGGTGTTGGGGTGACAGTTTATCTGCCTGTCGGTCTGCCTGCTTCTCTGTCTGTCTGTCTGTCTGTCTGTCTGTCTGTCTGAGGGCTTGTGCATGCCCCCCCCCCCCTCTCTCTCCTTCCTTTCACAACAAGATTAAAAATAAATCAGATCAAATGCTGGAGCAAGAGGAATGTGGTAAACATCTGTCAGATGTAAAAGGTGTGTATCTCACCTGTCATCTCAACTGTCTAACATCAAGACAGAGAGAGTGACAGAGAGAAAGAGACATAGAGAGATAACGACAGAGAGAGAGAGAGAGTGACAGAGAGAAAGAGACATAGAGAGATAACGACAGAGAGAGAGAGAGAGTGACAGAGAGAAAGAGACATAGAGAGATAACGACACAGAGAGAGAGAGTGACAGAGAGAAAGAGACATAGAGAGATAACGACACAGAGAGAGAGAGAGAGAGAGAGAGAGAGAGAGAGATAACGACACAGAGAGAGAGAGAGAGAGAGAGAGAGAGAGAGAGAGATAACGACACAGAGAGAGAGAGAGTGACAGAGAGAGAGAGAGAGAGAGAGGAGAGAGAAGTGTACAGAAGGAGGGAGAGGAACAGAGAGAGAGGGGGGGGGTGTGGACATGAGGGAGGAGTCATGCTGCTGGGCTGTAAGGGAGAGCAGCAGAGGCAGCAGGAGACTGAGGCAGCAGGAGACTGAGGCAGCAGGAGACTGAGGCAGGAGGAGAGCTGAGGCAGCAGGAGACTGAGGCAGGAGGAGACTGAGGCAGCAGGAGACTGAGGCAGGAGGAGACTGAGGCAGCAGGAGACTGAGGCAGGAGGAGACTGAGGCAGCAGGGAGACTGAGGCAGGAGGAGACTGAGGCAGCAGGAGTGATTTCTGGCAATCTGTCCCAGTGAAAGAATCTGACACTTGTCCTCTCTTCCTCTAACTTCACTAACTTCAGGTGAGTTCACCTCCACTGACTTTACCTCACTTACACTATCTGCACAAGCCTCTCGCTTTCTCTCTCTCTCCTCTCTCTCTCTCTCTCTCTCCCTCTCTCTCTCTCTCTCTCTCTCTCTCTCCCTCCTCTCTGTCTCTGTCTCTGTCTCTGTCTCTCTCCTCTCTCAGTCTGTTTCTCCATGGTGGCTCTTGCTAGCGGTTGACTGCTATGTTTTTTCGATGGTGTTGTTGAGGTTGTTTATAGTAATAGACCCCAGGTAGGAAGGCCGACCTCAGGAACACCCCTCAGAGGCAGGAGGCTGGAGGCTGGAGGGATCCCGGCCTCACACTGCGTCACTGCGAACCTCTGTCATGTTCTTCTCTGGAATGTTCCAGCTAGCTGAGGATGTGCCTCAGACTGGTTCTGCAGAGGGATGATTCAAGTTGTTGAGTTGCTGTTTTCATTCTGGATGTTTCTCTCTGTGATGCCTCTTTGCTCTCTCAGAATGTGACGGTGACAATGCCAGCTAACCAGTTAGGTTAGGGGACGTCACCTTCAGTCGCACTCAAACTCTCTAAACTCTTTTCATTCTCTGTCTTTCTTATCTAACTTACTGGAAAAGAGCTGTCTGGTATTCTAGCATGTTCCACCACCTGTGACCCCCCTCCTCCTCACACCTGTGTCCCCCCTCCACCTCACACCTGTGTCCCCCCCGTCCTCCTCACACCTGTGTCCCCCCTCCACCTCACACCTGTGACCCCCCTCCTCCTCACACCTGTGTCCCCCCCTCCTCCTCACACCTGTGTCCCCCCTCCACCTCACACCTGTGACCCCCCTCCTTCTCACACCTGTGTCCCCCTCCACCTCACACCTGTGTCCCCCCTCCTCCTCACACCTGTGTCCCCCCTCCTCCTCACACCTGTGTCCTCCCTCCTCCTCACACCTGTGTCCCCCCTCCTCCTCACACCTGTGTCCCCCTCCTCCTCACACCTGTGTCCCCCCTCCACCTCACACCTGTGACCCCCCCCTCCTCACACCTGTGTCCCCCCTCCTCCTCACACCTGTGTCCCCCCTCCACCTCACACCTGTGTCCCCCCTCCTCCTCACACCTGTGTCCCCCCTCCTCCTCACACCTGTGTCCCCCCTCCACCTCACACCTGTGTCCCCCCTCCTCCTCACACCTGTGACCCCCCCTCCACCCTCACACCTGTGTCCCCCCTCCTCCTCACACCTGTCCCCCCCCTCCACCTCACACCTGTGACCCCCCTCCTCCTCACACCTGTGTCCCCCCTCCTCCTCACACCTGTGTCCCCCCTCCACCTCACACCTGTGTCCCCCCTCCTCCTCACACCTGTGTCCCCCCTCCTCCTCACACCTGTGTCCTCCCTTCTCCTCACACCTGTGTCCCCCTCCTCCTCACACCTGTCCCCCCCCTCCACCTCACACCTGTGTCCCCCCCTCCTCCTCACACCTGTGTCCCCCCTCCTCCTCACACCTGTCCCCCCCCTCCACCTCACACCTGTGTCCCCCCCTCCTCCTCACACCTGTGTCCCCCCTCCTCCCTCACACCTGTGCCCCCCCTCCTCCTCACACCTGTCCCCCCCCTCCACCTCACACCTGTGTCCCCCCTCCACCTCACACCTGTGTCCCCCCTCCTCCTCACACCTGTGTCCCCCCTCCTCCTCACACCTGTGTCCTCCCTTCTCCTCACACCTGTGTCCCCCTCCTCCTCACACTGTCCCCCCCTCCACCTCACACCTGTGTCCCCCCTCCTCCTCACACCTGTGTCCCCCCTCCACCTCACACCTGTGTCCCCCCTCCTTCTCACACCTGTGTCCCCCCTCCTCCCTCACACCTGTGTCCCCCCCTCCACCTCACACCTGTGTCCCCCCTCCTCTTCAGTCTCCTGGCTCAGCCAGTCTTCTCTGGACACCAGGACACGCCTTCAGCTGCAGGAGCTCCAGACATGGGATGTTTCAGATTGTAGATGTGCCTGATTCCCAAGACATTTGCTAAAAAAGATAGCAGCTATTTTAAGACTCGCAGTGGTTTCTGGTAAACATGATTCTTCCCTCCCTCTCTAGCTCCCTCTCACACTTTCTCTCACTCCCTCTCTCCCATCTCACTGAGGTGAAGGCAGCTCTGTTATTCTCTGATTACAGGGAGAAAGTGGTTGCTAGATTGATGCATTCTCTCAGGGTCTGCTGGTAAACAAACTCCCTGAACGTGAGAAAGACAGAGAGAGAGAGGAGAGAGAGAGAGAGAGAGAGAGAGAGAGAGAGAGTGTATGTGAGGCAGTGAGGGAGAGAGGGAGAGATAGAGGCAGACCAGGGTTGGATCTCTGTTGCAGAATACATCATCATTCTAGCATAGAAAGATAGTTTAGGGAGGAGAATGAAAAACTGACCTTCACACCTCCTCCTCTCTCCTCTCCTCCTCCTCTCTCCTCTCCCCCTCCTCCCCCTCCTCTCCTTCTCTCTCCTCTCCCTCTCTCTCTCCTCCTCCTCCTGTCCCTCCTCCTCCTTCTCCTCTTAGGACAGAGTATATTAGGAGTTAGAGCAGCTCTCTCAGTGTTGTAGGCAGCAGACTGAAGGAGGATCATTAGAATCCTTCAATATCGATAGTATCACATGACTGAATGACTGCTGCTGATGACTGCTGCTGAATGACTGCTGCTGAATGACTGCTGCTGAATGACTGCTGCTGCTGAATGACTGCTGCTGAATGACTGCTTACTGTCTGCACTGTAGTCTAATATTATTGACTTCCTGTATCGAGAAGGTGAAGGCCTGTTGCCATGGCAGCGGTCGTCTTGTGTTGTGAGCCAAGTCTAAACAGAGACCAGGTGGAGAGAGAGGAGATACAAGTCCAGTTTACACACACACACACACACACACACATACACACACACATACACACTGACTGTACTCTGACTGGGTACTGTCCCCATCAGATGACTGAGACAGAAACTGAATTCAGGTGTTGATCAGAAACAGCAAGACATCTATCTCAGGTTGTCTGCCTGCTTTGCAACATAAGAGTGTGTGTTCCTGTGTGTGTATTGTGCATTTCTGACCCTCCATCCTTTCCATATCAACCACATACACACACATATACACACACATATACACACACATCACCACACACACAGTTGAGGACAGGCCCCTCCCCCAGAGGTCTCCAGACCGGGCTGAGAGGCTTGAGTGTGGGTCTGAACACCCCAGAATGGCTCCTTTGTGAGGTCAGGATAACGACTTAATGCCCACATGCTTCCCTTTAGGCAGGGCGCTGCCTGCTGATTTGCATGGGGAACTATAGTAAGATGGCTTTTAATGAGAGGGTGTGTGTGTGTGTGGGGGGGGGGGTGATTGGGTGTGTGTTTGGGCTGTATACATGTGTTTGTTTGTGTATGTGTGTGTGTTCGATTGGAGGTGTGTGTGTATTGGGGGGGGGGGGGGTGTAGCGTGTGTGTTTGAGGGTGTGTGTGTGGGGAGGGTGTAGCGTGTGTGTTTGAGGGTGTGTGTGGGTGTGTGTGTGTGTGTGTGAGGGTTTTTACCCCCTTGATTCAAAGTCAAATAAAGCAAAGCCAACCTCCTTTTAATGTGGATGTGGGTAGAAGCCAAACTCATAATCCTGTTCATTCCTGAGAACCAGCGTTAAATTTACCCAGAAACCCCAGACCATGCAGGGAGGGCCTCGCCCCCCAGAGCACCCCGTGGAACTCCCATGAGCATCTCTGTTTCTGAACTGCTCTGCCTCTAATTACTGCAGAGGGGTAAGAATACCCCCTGTTCCAGCCTGTGTGAAGAGCCACCTAGAGAGAGGCGTGTGCTGGGGAGCCGCTCATGTTGTTGTCCTGGGTGTGATGAAGCTGCCCAGGGCAGGGAAACACACCCAGAGAAGAGAGGAGCTTTGTGGGTTAAGTGGGTCTGAATACAAACACGCTCTATTTATACACAAACATCCATGTTCCCACTGTGCCGCAGAGGAAGGTCTGTGTTTTAGGGGAGGGTGTGGAGGGAGGAGGTCTGGGACTAGAGAGAGAGAGAGAGAGAGAGAGAGAGAGAGAGAGAGAGAGAGAGAGAGAGAGAGAGAGAGAGAGAGAGACAGAGAGAGACAGAGAGAGACAGAGAGAGAGAGAGAGACAGAGAGAGACAGAGAGAGAGACAGAGAGAGACAGAGAGAGAGAGAGAGAGACAGAGAGAGAGAGAGAGACAGAGAGAGAGACAGAGAGAGAGAGACAGAGAGAGAGAGACAGAGAGACAGAGAGAGAGACAGAGAGAGACAGAGAGAGAGAGAGACAGAGAGAGAGAGAGAGAGACAGAGAGAGAGAGCCAGAGAGAAAGAGAGAGACAGAGAGAGAGAGAGAGGGAGAGAGACAGAGAGAGAGGGGGAGGGAGACAGACAGAGAGAGAGAGGGAGAGAGAGAGAGAGACAGAGACAGAGAGAGAGAGGGAGAGAAAGACAGAGGGAGAGAGAGACAGAGAGAGAGACAGAGAGAGAGGGAGAGAGAGACAGAGAGAGAGAGGGAGGGAGCAGATTGAGACCCAGGCTGGCAGAACCAGGTGAGGTGTACTGAGGTGAAGAAACCTGGGGACTTCACCCTGATCATGGGGAGAGCTGCCTTCACATAGGTCTGTGCTGATTATTGACATCAGGTGTGCTAGGTGAGGGGTGGGGGGGTGTTTAGGTGTGGAGGTTTGTGACTCCTGGTTTAGAGGCTGTGGTTAGGGAAGATCAGCACGCCACTTCTGAATGACTTCCTCTCTCTCTGTCTCTCTCAACTGTCTCAGTAAAATAGCCCCGTCAAATACTTTCATCAAAAACCACAAAAACCTTCTCCTCCATCACAGATGAGCCCTGTGTGTTAAACAGCCAACTCCTCCTCTGGGCCTCCTCCTCTGGACCTCCTCCTCTGGACCTCCTCCTCTGGGCCTCCTCACTAGCTCCTCCTCTGGGCCTCCTCACTAGCTCCTCCTCTGGGCCTCCATCTCTGGGCCTCCTCCTCTGGGCCTCCTCACTAGCTCCTCCTCTGGGCCTCCTCACTAGCTCCTCCTCTGGGCCTCCTCACTAGCTCCCCCTCTGGGCCTCCTCACTAGCTCCTCCTCTGGGCCTCCTCACTAGCTCCCCCTCTGGGCCTCCTCACTAGCTCCCCCTCTGGGCCTCCTCACTAGCTCCTCCTCTGGGCCTCCTCACTAGCTCCCCCTCTGGGCCTCCTCACTAGCTCCCCCTCTGGGCCTCCTCACTAGCTCCTCCTCTGGGCCTCCTCACTAGCTCCCCCTCTGGGCCTCCATCTCTGGGCCTCCTCCTCTGGGCCTCCTCACTAGCTCCTCCTCTGGGCCTCCTCCTCTGGGCCTCCTCACTAGCTCCTCCTCTGGGCCTCCCCACTAGCTCCTCCTCTGGGCCTCCTCACTAGCTCCCCCTCTGGGCCTCCATCTCTGGGCCTCCTCCTCTGGGCCTCCTCACTAGCTCCTCCTCTGGGCCTCCTCACTAGCTCCTCCTCTGGGCCTCCTCACTAGCTCCTCCTCTGGGCCTCCATCTCTGGGCCTCCTCCTCTGGGCCTCCT
>CM059290.1:1237500-1240000 GCA_030340665.1 Neosalanx taihuensis
ATACACACTTGACTGTTGTCACAGACAGGACAGTTTGAACAGCCAGTGTGTGTGTGTTGTGTGTGTGTGTGTGTGTTGTGTGTGAGTGTGTGTGTGTGTGTGTGTGTGTGTGTGTGTGTGTGTGTGTGAGTGTGTGTGTGTGTGTGTGTGTGTGTGTGCGTGTGTGTGTGTGCCCAGGGTACAGCAGTGTTTGTGTGTGTGTGTGTGTGTGTGCCCAGGGTACAGCAGTGTGTGTGTGTGTGTGTGTGCCCAGGGTACCGCAGTGTGTGTGTGTGTGTGTGTGTGTGCCCAGGGTACAGCAGTGTGTGTGTGTGTGTGTGTGCCCAGGGTACAGCAGTGTGTGTGTGTGTGTGCCCAGGGTACCGCAGTGTGTGTGTGTGTGCCCAGGGTACAGCAGTGTGTGTGTGTGTGCCCAGGGTACAGCAGTGTGTGTGTGTGTGAGAATATTGTTTAGAGGTCGTGGGTTCGCAACGGGAGAACGATCTTCACACACGGACAACTGAGAAATTCTAATAGTTCTTTGGTGACCCGACACGGACAACTGGGAAATTCTTACAGTTCTTTGGTGACCCCGACGTGATACTCTCAATCAGGTAAGCTACAAAGTTATTTCTTTGAAACGCTTCCTGGTTGGCAGTATTTGAACTTGAATCTTTAGAGAGAAGATTCAAAGAGTTACCCTCGAGTAATACGAGGACGGTGTCGGTGTGTTCCCTGTTTTTCCTATCCGCTAGGAAAACACAGGAGGTGTGTGTGTGTGCCCAGGGTACAGCAGTGTGTGTGTGTGTGCCCAGGGTACAGCAGTGTGTGTGTGCCCAGGGTACAGCAGTGTGTGTGTGTGTGCCCAGGGTACAGCAGTGTGTGTGTGTGTGTGTGTGTGTGTGCCCAGGGTACAGCAGTGTGTGTGTGTGTGTGTGTGTGCCCAGGGTACAGCAGTGTGTGTGTGTGTGCCCAGGGTACAGCAGCTTGTGTGAGCAGGTGACCCAGCAGGGCAGGTGGGTCACTCTGGGAAACAGCTGGACACACTGCAGGATGTGCTGCTGCCAGATGGTAGGGACTGTGTGTGTGTGTGTGTGTGTGTGTGTAATAGTGTATTCTGTGTCAAATTGTGGACTGTCTAAGGTAGTTTCACCTTGTTAATGTAGGATGGAAGCGGTGTGTGTGTGTGTTTAGAAGTAGGGCAGCAGGGTTTCTCTGGAGACTGGAGCTCTACCTCTCCTCCTCCCCCCTCCCTTCCCCCCTCCTCTTTCACTCCTCCCCCTGATCCTACACACCCACACTTCCTCTGCACATGCTCAGTACAGCCCTGCAAGACGGGAAGTTTGTGCATCTCCGTTTATTTTTATCTCTGGCAGACTCACACGCTTCTGTCAATCTGCAGTCTCTCTCTCTCTCTCTCTCTCTGCTCTCTCTCAGTCTCTCTCTCTCTGCTGTCTCTCTCTCAGTCTCTCTCTCTCTGCTCTCTCTCTCAGTCTCTCTCTCTCAGTCTCTCACCGTTACCCACGCACCCCTGCCCTTCATCATTCCTCCTCCCCCTCTTCTCCGTCTAGCCTCATCCTTCCACCGGCCGGCACATCTCCCTGACTTCCACCTCTCCTTCCTCTCTCTCCCCCTCCAGCCTATCAGACGGCAAGAAGGAGGGCCTTCACCCTCCGCACAAACCGACCAGCAAGTCAGCCAACAGCAGCCCAGCTCACCGCCTCCAGCACCCCCTCCAGCACTGGCAGAACCAGCCCAGGGCACAGGAGCAGCCGGCACCAGACCCGGGCACGCCAAGCGATGCCCGCAAGCCAGCGACCAACGGGGTGGTAGCCCAGATGGAGGCTGAGGGGGACAGGGAGGCTGGGGGGGCCAAGAGGCTGACAGAGGGTGTGCTGGTGAATGGGGACATGAGGGACCAGAGAGGGGAAGGAGACGGCCCCCTCACACACACGACAGACAGGACAGCTCCACCAGAGCCCCCCTCTGGGGAGGGGGAAGGGGCACCCGCGGGGAGAACGCCCCCTGAGCACACTGTGGAAGAGGGGAGGACGGAACACAAGGTAACCCTGGCAACAGGTTGACCTGCTAGGCTTTTAGCATGTTGGTGTGTCTGAAAGATGACTGACTTTACTGTATGACTGACTGCCTCTGGCGAATGACTAGCTGGCTGGCTGACTGACTGACTTGCTGACTGACTGACTGACTTGCTGACTGACTATCAGAAAACATAACTGTCTGTGTTTGCTAAGAGGAAGCCAGCTGATGTGGTCTGAGTTAGCCTAGCCTGTCTTCAGGCTGCAGCCTAGTGTGTGTGTGTGTGTGTGTGTGCGTGTGTGTGTGCGTGTGTGTGTGTGTGCGTGCGTGTGTGTAGGAGTTATTTTCAGTAAAGGTCTGAACATATGTCAAAGCTCTTAACAGCTGAGTTCATTTTACACTGACCCTCTCTAGAGAGAAATTTGGCTAGCTGGAAGTCCATCTGTCCAACTGTCTGCCTGCCTGCCTGCCTGCCTGCCTGCCT
>CM059290.1:1242500-1252500 GCA_030340665.1 Neosalanx taihuensis
GTGTAAACTCTGCTAAGTTTATTCTGTTGGGTTGGTGTGACGTGCTTGTTGGCATTTGTTGGGCCGGTGTGAAAATGACAGTTATCTTTCCAAACATTCTAAAGTCAGCTGCCAACAGAAGGTGTTTGGTGTTGGACAGTGTTGAGGCACCATGTACTGGCCTGTACAGCTGTGCTTGGTAGGAGAAGGAAGGTGTTTGGTGTTGGTCAGTGTTGAGGTGTTGTCATGACGTCATGGTGTTCTGCAGGTGTTCTGTGCCAGGCTTTCAGAGGAGTCGAAGAGAGGAACGTTTCCGGAGGACGTGGTGAAGAACATCTTCTCCAACATCAGCTCCATCAACGAGTTCCACAGCCAGTTCCTGCTGCCTGACCTGGAGAAGCGCATGGGACAGTGGTGAGTGGAGCAGCTGCACCCCATAGACTCTGGACAGGAAGTACTGAACTCTGACTGGTGCGGCCATCACGTTGACTTCCTGTGAGACGTGTCATTCTGTAACCCGGGACACCACCCTAAATATTGAACTATAGTTCAGTCTCTTTATCTGTCACAATCTCCCTCCCTCCCTGTCCTCCCTCCTCCCTGTCCTTCCTCCTCCCTGTCCTCCCTGCCCTCCCTCCCTCCCTGTCCTCCCTCCCTCCCTGTCCCCCCTCCTCCCTGTCCTCCCTCCTCCCTGTCCTCCCTCCTCCCTGTCCTCCCTCCCTCCCTGTCCTCCCTCCCTCCCTGTCCTCCCTCCCTCCCTGTCCCCCCTCCTCCCTGTCCTCCCTCCTCCCTGTCCTCCCTCCTCCCTGTCCTCCCTCCCTCCCTGTCCTCCCTCCTCCCTGTCCTCCCTCCCTCCCTGTCCTCCCTCCCTCCCTGTCCTCCCTCCTCCCTGTCCTCCCTCCTCCCTGTCCTCCTCAGGTCGTCCACACCTCGTATCGGGGACATCCTGCTGAAGCGCACTCCCTTCCTGAAGATGTACGCTGAGTATGTGAAGAACTTTGAGAAGGCCATGGACCTGCTGAAACACTGGACAGAACGCTCGCCTCAGTTCAAGACCATCATACTTGAAATCCAGGTGAGCTAGTAGGCTAGGCTAGGCTAGGCTAGTTGGGGAAATCTGTGTTAGGCTAAAATAGGTTAAATTAGGTTAGATTAGGTTAGATTAGGTTACGGTATTATATTATACTATGCTATGCTAGACTTGGCTAGGTTAGGTAGGCCAGACCAAGCCAGACTAGACCAGACTAGTCCATGAAAAGCTGCCTTAAATGCTAGGACAACTAGGTTAAGAACTTGATCCAAGTCCTGGAGGTAAGCAGGGCCAGTGCACAGGTACAGGGGGCAAGGAAAGTGTAAAAAGTGTAATAAAAGGGTGCATAAGGCAATTTTATGCTTTGAGTGAACCCTCTGTATTTCTAAATGACCTGGGCTCCTTCTCCCCTGCCTCCCTGTGTGTGACGCTGGTGTTGGGGTAACGTTCAGGGCCAGGAAGTGTGTGGTAACCTCACCCTGCAGCACCACATGCTGGAGCCGGTCCAGAGGGTCCCTCGATATGAGATGCTGCTGAAAGATTACCTGAAGAAGCTTCCACAGGACGACCATGACCGCAGGGATGTGGAGAGTGAGTCAGCACACGCTAACATACATGTTAACTGTAAAACACATGCTAACATACATGTTAAGAATAAAACACATGCTAACATACATGTTAACCCACAGGCTTACACAGGCACTAACATACGTCAGCATGTTATACATGTTATACCTCTTCCAGATGCTAACGTACATGTTAACACACGTGCTAACATACATATTAACACACATGCTAACATACATGTTAACCTGTTAACCTGTCCCCATCCTCTTCCTCAGAGTCACTGGAGATCATTTCCATGGCAGCGACTCACTCCAACAGCGCCATTCGCAAGTCGGTGAGGCAGCACACCGTAACCTTGACGATCCAGGCAGTGTAGTTCTCATCCACATGAAGAGTGATGCCATGTTGGCTCTGCTTTCTAAACGAACCGTGTGTCTCGCAGGAGAACCTGAAGAAGCTTCTGGAGATCTACGAGATGTTGGGGGAGGAGGAGGACATAGTCAACCCCTCCAACGAGTTCATCAAGCAGGGACACGTCCTGAAGCTGTCAGCCAAGAACACCTCCGCTATGGAGAGGTACCTCTTCCTGGTAAGACTCATGATCACACTGACTCACTCACTGACTCACTGACTCACTCACTGACTCACTGACTCACTCACTGACTCACTGACTCACTCACTCACTGACTCACTCACTGACTCACTCACTGACTCACTCACTGACTCACTCACTAACTCACTCACTCACTCACTCACTCACTCACTCATTCAATCACTGTCACTCACACACTCACACACACACACAATCACACACACACCTAGGCTTGCACACACATGTTCACCTACAACCTACACACACTGCACATATTAAAAGATATGCACACAAGAACACACACACACACACCTACACACACTCACAGGGTCAGGAAACACAGCCCAGTGTGGTTGCTAACCAGATCCTCGTCTCCCTGGTTCCTCAGTTCAACAACAGTCTGCTGTACTGTGTGCCCAAGTTCAGCCTGGCAGGAACACGCTACACGGTCCGCACACGCATCGGCCTGGAGGGCATGAAGGTGCTGGAGACCAGTAATGAAGACTACCCTCACACCTTCCAGGTGTCTGGCAAGGAGCGGACCCTGGAGATGCAGGCCAGGCACGGACCACTACCCCACCTCCTAGCTCACACTACCCCACCTCCTAGCTCACACTACCCCACCTCCTAGCTCACACTACCCCACCTCCTAGCTCACACTACCCTCCTCCCTTCTCCACCTCTCACCTCTTCTCCCTCCTCCCCCTCCTCTCACCTCCCTCCTCCCTTCTCCCTCCTCCCATCTCTACCTCCTAGCTCACACCTCCCTCCTCTCCCTCCTCTCCCTCCTCCCTGTCTTTCTCCCACTATCCTCCACCTTTCTTTCAGTCTCATGTTTCTTTCATCGCTCTCCCTGGCAGTCCCATCCACCCCGTCCATCCCTCCCTTCCTCCCTGACCCCATCCCTCCCTCCCTCCCTTTCCTTCCTTCCTTCCCTCCTTCCTCCCATTCTCCTCATCCCTGCACCCTCTTCCGCACCCTCAGAAAGAGCACTGCTATTGTGTTTGGTGTGATTAGGTTTCAGCCTGTCTGTCCAGTATTGTCCTTCCCACCATCTCCCTCCATCTGCTCTGTCCTTCACCTGCTACCCTTCTCAAAACAACCTGGAGCCCCTCTGGGTCACTCTCACCAGCCACTGATCAGTGTGATCCAGCTAGTGCTGCTAGCCTCAGGTTCACTTTACTGACAGTAGCAAGAATGTTGATACACAGTTACACAAACATACTCAGACATTTCTAAACAGACAATGTTTTTGATGTTTCAGCTCAGAACAAGACAAGATAAGCTGGATCAAGGTACTTTAATCAGTAAAATGATTTTTTTTTACCCTACAATTCTTTTTAATTGTGGCCCACTGTACTGTAGTTGAGGCTAGCTGACAGTGTGTGTGTGTGTGTGTGTGTGTGTGTGTGTGTGTGCACCAGGCGTTCCAGGAGACCATAGATATCTTCCAGCAGAAGAATGAGTCGTTTAAGATGGCGGCTAAAGAGGTGGAGGAGGTGTCGGTGAGTGAGGAGCTGTCCTGCTGTCTTAACAGAGCTCCTCTGCAGGGGTCACCTTGCTGTGGGGGGGCTGTGGTTGAGGTTGTACACGAGAATACCACCTTAAGGATTCTGTGTGTGTGTATGTCTGTGTGTATGTCTCTGTGTGTGTCTGTGTGTGTGTGTGTGTGTGTCTGTGTGTGTGTGTGTGTGTGTCTGTGTGTGTGTGTGTGTGTGTGTGTGTGTGTGTGTGTGTGTGTGTGTGTGTGTGTGTGTGTGTGTGTGTAGACGGCGGAGCTGGGGAAGCGAGCCCCTCGTTGGATCCGGGATAACGAGGTTACCATGTGTCAGAAGTGTAAGGAGATCTTCAACGCTCTGACGAGACGGAGACACCACTGTAGAGCCTGTGGATGTGTGAGTCTGGTGCCCCATATCTCTCTCTCATCTCTCTCTCACCCCTCCCTCTCTCACCCAGCCCTCCCTCTCTCACCCAGCCCTCCCTCTCTCACCCAGCCCTCCCTCTCTCACCCAGCCCTCCCTCTCTCACCCAGCCCTCCCTCTCTCACCCAGCCCTGCCTCTCTCACCCTGCCCTGCCTCTCTCACCCTGCCCTCCCTCTCTCACCCAGCCCTCCCTCTCTCACCCAGCCCTCCCTCTCTCACCCAGCCCTCCCTCTCTCACCCAGCCCTCCCTCTCTCACCCTGCCCTGCCTCTCTCACCCTGCCCTCCCTCTCTCACCCAGCCCTCCCTCTCTCACCCAGCCCTCCCTCTCTCACCCAGCCCTCCCTCTCTCACCCTGCCCTCCCTCTCTCACCCTGCCCTCATTCTCTCACCCTATCCTCCCTCTCTCACCCAGCTCTCCCTCCCTCTCTCTCTCACCCCATCCTCCCTCTCTCACCCTGCCCTCATTCTCTCACCCCATCCTCCCTCTCTCACCCAGCTCTCCCTCCCTCTCTCTCTCACCCCATCCTCCCTCTCTCATCTCCCTCTCTCATCTCTCTCACCCTGCCCTCCCTCTCTCATCTCTCTCTCACCCTGCCCTGCCTTCTCTCTCCCTGTTGACCACAGTCTGGTGTGCTTCTGTGTGTTTCTGTGTTTAGGTGGTGTGCTGGAAGTGTTCAGACTACAAGGTGGCCCTGGAGTATGATGGGAACAAGATCAACAAGGTGTGTAAGGACTGCTACCCCATCCTGACTGGGAACACTGAGCCCTGCGAGGAGAGGCCTGACACCAAGAAGAAGGGCATTTTAGAGGTGAGGGGACAAACACACACACACACACATCTGGCCTATCTAATCCTTACTGGGAAATCAGTCCCATAAAGAATCCAGTTGTGCCTGACCTTAACCTTTGACCTTGACCTCCCCAGATCGAGGCAGCTCAGTTCTCAGGAAGCAGCATCATCTGTGGCTTCCTGCAGTACTGTGAGAAGAACAAACCCTGGCAGAAGGTGTGGTGTGTGATCCCCCAGAAGGAGGCGCTGGTGCTCTACCTCTACGGAGCCCCGCAGGTCAGAGCACTTCCTGTCTACCGCGTGACCACTTCCTGTCTACTGCATGACCACTTCCTGTCTCAAGATAGAGCAAAGTCTATACATCAGTCTGAATCTTTTCCCCTTCCACCAGTGAATATACTGACATCACTGTTATGTTTGCTGTAGTACAGAGACGACATGAGCATAATAAGTGTTTGTTCTCCACCTCCACCCCTCCACCCCCTCCTCCAGGATGTGAAGGCCCAGTCGACTATCCCTCTGCTGGGCTACTGTGTGGACGACAGCCCCCGGCCTGCAGACCCTCCCTCCAGCTTCAGGCTCTCCCAGTCCATCTCCCTGCACAGCTTCGCTGCAGAGAGCGACGACCTCAAACAGCGCTGGCTCAAGGTCATCCGTCTGGCTGTGAAGGGGGAGGTGGGCCCGGCCCCCAGTGACCCCCCAGCCCCCCCCCAGGAAAGCAGCCAGGAGCTGGGCTCTGACAGCAACTGAGAGGGGGGGCGGGGGGGCGGGGGAGTCCAAGGTGTCGCAGGAGACTGTGAATATCTCCAAGTGTGTTTGTGTGTGTCGTTTTTTTGCACGCGCAAACTCACACTCCCCACAGGTCCAACCGAGGAATTTGTACACACACACACGTACACACACGCTGACGATAAGACAATATGGGAAGATCGTTGCTGGATGAGCTTGTTTTCATCACTAAGCTCCGCCTCCCCCCCCCCACACACTCCCCAACTGGATTTTCTACCAATCAAACGCAAGGGCTGTCCAGGTTTTTAGTCCAATTGACACCAGAGCAGAGCAAGGGCGGGGCTTCAGCGCTGCCTCTTCTGTCCAATGAGAATCAGTGGTGGGAAGGGGGAGTGTCCTCACATCCTGTGTCACACACACAGCCAGACACGCAACATGGACCTCCAGTTCCAGAGTGTCAACAGAGCATCAGGAACACAGGAGTCCTGGACTACAGATTCACTAACAGACTCTGTCACACTCTGCTCATCATAAACCTGCTGCTGTATATAGTCTTAATCCTGAAGCTTTCCTTCGTCTTCTTCTTAAAAGGATCTAAATGAATTTATAATGTACAGAGATTCAATGACAGGTTTTAATATGTTTTGTGAGCAAAAGTATCTCCACTTGTGTTTTTTCCTGACGAGATCCAGGGTGTTTTACTAGGCGAACAGTTCTGAGGGGTACTAGTTCTCAGTTAGACATGATGGTCATTCAGTCCAACACAGTGAATCAACTCTGTCAGTCTCTCTGAGTCTGTAGAGCAGCAGAATAACAAGGAGAAGGTTCTTGTCAGACATGTCTAATAGATTCAGATATTCTGAAATGATCTCTCTATATTCCTCCCCCCTTCAAACAGCACAATCAGAGACGATACTTAACCCACGCAGTAAGAACACAATGTAAATGTCGATTTTAACATGCTGTAATGAATTATATTATTTAAAGTAATTTATCGAATGATGTGCATGATTTATAAGAAAAGTAGCACAAGCAACGTCTGTCCCTCATGTCAATGTGGCGTCTGTCTCTGCTGAACCCAGATCAGATCATTTACATCTAGTCATTCCATCTAGATCAGGGGTCTCCAACCCTGGTCCTCAAGGGCCACAGTCCTGAAGGTTCTAGATGTTTCCCTGCTCCAGCACACCTGATTCTAATGAAGGGTCGTTATCAAGCTCTGTGGAAGCCTCATAATGACCCTTCATTAGAATCAGGTGTGTCAAAAGCAGGGAAACATCTAAAACCTTCAGGACAGTGGTTCCCAAGGACCAGGGTTGCCTCCCCCTGATCTAGAACATTCTCCTCACCCGCTGCAGCAGGGGTGTCCAATCCTGGTCCTCGAGGGCCACACTGTCCTGAAGGTTCTAGATATTTCCCTGCTCCAGCACACCTGATTCTAATGAAGGGTCAATATCAAGCTCTGTGGAAGTGTGCTGGAGCAGGGAAACATCTAGAACCTTCAGGACAGCGGCCCTCGAGGACCAGGAGACCCCTGCACTGCAGTCTTGTGTGTCTGTGCTGTTACAGAGATCCAGTTTAACAGCAGAACCACCATGGTCCTGAGCCTGTGAGTGTCTCCTGTTAGCTACAGACACTCAGCATCACAGGACTCGTCAGAACCAGAACCACGGCTCCGGAATGTTCCGTAGGGGAAGACGTTCTCCTGACACTCTGATTGGCTCCCTCCTCTCCTGAGTCACACTCTGATTGGATCCCTCCTCTCCTGAGTCACACTCTGATTGGCTCCCTCCTCTCCTGAGTCACACTCTGATTGGCTCCCTCCTCTCCTGAGTCACACTCTGATTGGATCCCTCCTCTCCTGAGTCACACTCTGATTGGATCCCTCCTCTCCTGAGTCACACTCTGATTGGCTCCCTCCTCTCCTGAGTCACACTCTGATTGGATCCCTCCTCTCCTGAGTCACACTCTGATTGGCTCCCTCCTCTCCTGAGTCACACTCTGATTGGATCCCTCCTCTCCTGAGTCACACTCTGATTGGATCCCTCCTCTCCTGAGTCACACTCTGATTGGACCCCTCCTCTCCTGAGTCACACTCTGATTGGACCCCTCCTCTCCTGAGTCACACTCTGATTGGATCCCTCCTCTCCTGAGTCACACTCTGATTGGATCCCTCCTCTCCTGAGTCACACTCTGATTGGATCCCTCCTCTCCTGAGTCACACTCTGATTGGCTCCCTCCTCTCCTGAGTCACACTCTGATTGGCTCCCTCCTCTCCTGAGTCACACTCTGATTGGATCCCTCCTCTCCTGAGTCACACTCTGATTGGATCCCTCCTCTCCTGAGTCACACTCTGATTGGCTCCCTCCTCTCCTGAGTCACACTCTGATTGGCTCCCTCCTCTCCTGAGTCACACTCTGATTGGATCCCTCCTCTCCTGAGTCACACTCTGATTGGATCCCTCCTCTCCTGAGTCACACTCTGATTGGATCCCTCCTCTCCTGAGTCACACTCTGATTGGCTCCCTCCTCTCCTGAGTCACACTCTGATTGGATCCCTCCTCTCCTGAGTCACACTCTGATTGGATCCCTCCTCTCCTGAGTCACACTCTGATTGGATCCCTCCTCTCCTGAGTCACACTCTGATTGGCTCCCTCCTCTCCTGAGTCACACTCTGATTGGATCCCTCCTCTCCTGAGTCACACTCTGATTGGATCCCTCCTCTCCTGAGTCACACTCTGATTGGATCCCTCCTCTCCTGAGTCACACTCTGATTGGATCCCTCCTCTCCTGAGTCACACTCTGATTGGCTCCCTCCCTTCTCCTCTCCTGGTTTCTGAGTCTTTCCTGTCCCTCACTACAGCAAAGCAGCAATCCTGTCGACCAGATCTGAATGTTGAAAGATGAGGAGTCTTAATCCCCTCTTCCTCCTCCCTCCTCTTCCTCCTCCCTCCTCTTCCCAAGATTTGACAATTGATGCACTTTACCGCCATTTAGTGTGTCTTCTAAGGAAATAAAGTCAGATTCGTATGATGTGATTCCTGGATATGACTTGTTCCATTATTAAAGGGGGGGATGTTACTTCAACATAAAGTGAACATGGTTTTATATTTAACTGTTTTATTTAATCTTCATATGATTCACAGAGCATAATAACAAGAACATGTCACATTAGAAAATTACTTTATTTTTCACCATAAAAAAAAGAAACAAACTGGAATAAGCGAATAATTAAACCCCAAATATTTTAGTAAAATGTCACAAATACATCAACGTCCTTTTCTGTAGAAAAGCCTGGAGAGAAGTACAGCTCTACTCCAAAACTGAAAATGTTACCATCTAGAGAAACAGCCCCCCCCTACACACACACACACATACACAGAGACACACTGTGTGTGTTATTGTGTTATGCTCAGCATGTGTGTGTTATGCTCAGTGTGTTTGTGCACTGTTTGCTTGTGTGTGTGTTCTGCTCAGTGTGTGTGTGTGTGTGTGTTATTCTGAGCGTGTGTGTGTGTGTCTCATCTGCTGGGCTGGCGCAGCAGCCCCCGGATCCTGCGGATGAGGGCCTGGATGAAGGTGTATCTAGAGCGGACCTGGCTGTAGGCGCTCTCCACCTCCAGCAGCTTCCTCTGCAGGGCCTCGCTGAAGCCTGCTGTCAGGTCACACTGGAGCTGTGAACACAGGGACACACACACACACACTGTCATATACACACACCATCACTGACACACACACTGTCATATACACACACCATCACTGACACACACACACACACACACACACTCTCATATACACACCATCACTGACTCACACACACACTCTCATATACTCTCACACACACAAACACCCTCTCATAGTGACACACTCACCATGACACTGACGCACACACGCACAAACACGCACACACGCGCGCACACGCACACACACACACACACACACACACACACACACACACACAGAGTCAGTGGGATGTCCTCACCTGCTCCAGATCCTGCAGGCTGATCCTGGACAGGCCGAGCCCACGGCCCTCACTCCCTCCCAGGCCACCGAACGAGTCTGCAGGGTGCAGGAACCACAGGCTTGTTATCTAGCTCAGCCTGATAACCTGTTCATCTGAACCAGGTGTGTTGGAGCAGAGAAACATCTAGAACATGCAGGGCAGGAGGTCCCCAGGACCAGGGGGGGGTGTGTAGGGGTGTGTAGAGGTGTGGAGGGGTGTGTAGGGGTGTAAACCCACCGTCAGCCAGCCGTGTCCTGTAGGGGGCGCCCCCAGGCAGGAGGGAGTCCTTGGGGTCTGTAGGGGTGCAGTACAGCAGGTAGTACTCCAGGTGGCGCCACAGCACAAACAGACAGGTTTCAATCACGTCTGTTTCAGGGCTGAGTCAAG
>CM059290.1:1257500-1262500 GCA_030340665.1 Neosalanx taihuensis
GGGGGCACAGCAGGGTCTGCAGGGCCTGGTCGTCATGGCGAAGGCTCTCCACCAGAACACGCAGGTAGCCGCTGTTACACAGGAAGAGCAGCCAGTCCCCCTGACGCTCCACAGAGAGGACCCGGTCCAACACAGCCAGGGCCAGCATCTGGACACACACACACACACACACACACAGACACACACACACACACAGGAAACACACACACAGGAAACACACACACACACACAGGAAACACACACACAGGAAACACACACACACAGGAAACACACACACAGGAAACACACACACACACACACACACAGGAAACACACACACACACAGGAAACACACACACACAGGAAACACACACACACACACAGGAAACACACACACACAGGAAACACACACACACACAGGAAACACACACACACACACACACACACAGGAAACACACACACACACACACAGACACACAGACACACACACACACACACACAGGAAACAGGGATTACTATCATGCACAATTTGTTCAAAATAAACTAATTTTCTCTGACACGTGTGTGTGTGTGTGTGTGTGTACAGCATGTGTGTGTGTGTACATCACGTGTGTGTGTTCCCCCACCCTGCCGATCTGGTGTCCATCACAGGCGTCCCTACACACCACCTCCATCAGGGTGGTTCCATAGCTGTGAATGATGGCCAGACTCTCCCTCTGCAGCCTGGAGAAGCTGTCCTCTGGAGCGGTAAGACGCTCCCACATGGAGCTGCCTGCTGCACACACACACACACAGAAAAAATACACACACACACACAGGCACAAATACACACACACACACCACACACACATCAAACACACACACAGGGTCAGCAGAGTGTGTGTATTGATGTGTGTGTGTGTACCTGTATGCAGTGTGTGTGTATTGATGTGTGTGTGTGTGTGTACCTGTATGCAGTGTGTGTGTATTGATGTGTGTGTGTGTGTGTGTACCTGTATGCAGTGTGTGTGTATTGATGTGTGTGTGTGTGTGTGTGTACCTGTATGCAGTGTGTGTGTATTGATGTGTGTGTGTGTGTACCTGTATGCAGTGTGTGTGTATTGATGTGTGTGTGTGTGTACCTGTCTGCAGTGTGTGTGTATTGATGTGTGTGTGTGTGTGTACCTGTCTGCAGTGTGTGTGTATTGATGTGTGTGTGTGTGTGTACCTGTCTGCAGTGTGTCTGGCTCCTCAGGTTTCTGGGCGATCTGCAGGTAGTAGAGCAGGGAGCCGTACAGGTGAGCACGAAGACGCTGGAACCCTCCACCTGGAACACACACACACACATCAATACACACACACACCAATACACACACACACCAATACACACACACACCAATACACACACACATCAATACACACACACATCAATACACACACACATCAATACACACACACATCAATACACACACACATCAATACACACACACACCAATACACACACACATCAATACACACACACACCAATACACACACACATCAATACACACACACATCAATACACACACACACATCAATACACACACACATCAATACACACACACATCAATACACACACACATCAATACACACACACACATCAATACACACACACATCAATACACACAAATCAATACACACACACACCAATACACACACACATCAATACACACACACATCAATACACACACATCAATACACACAAATCAATACACACACACACCAATACACACACATCAATACACACACATCAATACACACATCAATACACACATCAATACACACACACACACATCAATACACACAAATCAATACACACACACACATCAATACACACACACATATCAATACACACACACCCTACATTAATATTCAAATAGTGCATGGTATGGTGTGTGTGTATGTGTGTGTGTGTATGGTGTGTATGAGGTGTGTATGAGGTGTGTATGGTGTGTATGGTGTGTGTGTATGGTGTGTGTATGGTGTGTATGGTGTGTGTGTATGGTGTGTGTATGGTGTGTGTGTGTGTGTGTGTGTATGGTGTGTGTGTGTGTGTGTATGGTGTGTGTGTATGGTGTGTGTGTGTGTGTATGGTGTGTGCGTGTGTATGGTGTGTGTGTGTATGGTGTGTGTGTGTATGGTGTGTGTGTGTGTGTATGGTGTGTGTATGGTGTGTATGGTGTGTGTGTATGGTGTGTGTGTGTGTTTGTATGGTGTGTGTGTATGGTGTGTGTGTGTGTATGGTGTGTGTATGGTGTGTGTGTGTGTATGGTGTGTGTATGTGTATGGTGTGTGTGTGTATGGTGTGTGTGTGTGTGTGTGTGTGTATGGTGTGTGTGTGTGTGTGTGTGTGTGTGTATGGTGTGTGTGTGTGTGTGTATGGTGTGTGTGTGTGTGTATGGTGTGTATGGTGTGTGTGTGTGTGTATGGTGTGTATGGTGTGTGTGTGTGTATGGTGTGTGTGTGTGTGTGTGTATGGTGTGTATGGTGTGTGTGTGTGTGTGTGTATGGTGTGTATGGTGTGTGTGTGTGTGTGTGTATGGTGTGTGTGTGTGTATGGTGTGTATGGTGTGTATGGTGTGTGTGTGTGTGTGTATGGTGTGTATGGTGTGTGTGTGTGTGTGTGTATGGTGTGTGTGTATGGTGTGTATGGTGTGTATGGTGTGTGTGTGTGTGTATGGTGTGTGTGTGTGTGTTCCCCTCACCAGTACAGAGGATAAAGCTGAGCAGCTTGCGCAGGATGAGGTGGAGGGCGGAGTTTGCTATGGAGGCGAATCCTGACGAAGACCCTCCCTCAAGCCCCGCCCCCTGCTGCTGCTCAGACAGCACTGATTGGCTGAGGTGGGCTGTCAGGGTGAAGACTGCCCCGGCAACGATGGGCATCAGCTCTGTGGCAGCATCTTCTGATAGGACCTGGAGAGAAGGGGGCGGGACTTAGACACACTTCCTGTTGCCATCTTGTTGCACCTCCCTCTCCCTCCTCCCCCTCCCTTCCTCCTTCCCTCCCCCCCCCCACCTTGTCATGCAGGTCCAGCAGCAGGTCTCTCCCCCCCCTCCCCCTCACCTTGTCATGCAGGTCCAGCAGCAGGTCTCTCCCCCCCTCACCTTGTCATGCAGGTCCAGCAGCAGGTCTCTCCCCCCCCCCTCACCTTGTCGTGCAGGTCCAGCAGCAGGTCTCTCCCCCCCCCCTCACCTTGTCATGCAGGTCCAGCAGCAGGTCTCTGATGATCAGCTGTCTGTCCTCAGCAGACAGCAGGTCCGCAGGGCAGGCGGTCAGCAGCGTCTCCACCAGGCTGCGCCACGACTGCAGGGCCTGCCGCTTAGCACTCAGACTGCGGCGCACACGGTTCCGCTCCACCACCTGCTGCAGGATGGAGTTCACTTCCTGTACGGGGGGGGGGGGGGGGGGGGGGGCTTAGTGGTTAGAGCTTTACACTGCAGAGCATCAGAGGTGACGGGTTCAAATGTTCCGGAACCCTCCATGCAGGATGTGCTCTGAGGTGCTGTTCGCCAGATCGCTAAAGTAGCTCCTATTAACGGGTTCTGATCTAAGGTCAAGGTTCATGAACTAACCTCCATCAGCAGGGGGCGCTGGCCAATGGCAGCCATTCCCTGCAGGGCGTTGACCTCGGCAACCAACACGCGGTGAAGCAGCTGTGGAGATGAGGAGAGTGACACGCTGATCACATGACACAGACTGACCAATCACATCCAGGACACTATGTTTAGCACTGCTGCTTTACTGGGAGAGAGACAGAAGGAGAGAGAACGACAGGCAGAAAGGTGACCAGGCTGGAATCGAACCCGGGCACCTGTTGTGGTCAGAAGTTGGGGAAGAGGCAGGTTAGAAAGAGGCAGGTTAGAAAGAGGCAGGTTAGAAAGAGGCAGGTTAGAAAGAGGCAGGTTAGAAAGAGGCAGGTTAGAAAGAGGCAGGTTAGAAAGAGGCAGGTTAGAAAGAGGCAGGTTAGAAAGAGGCAGGTTAGAAAGAGGCAGGTTAGAAAGAGGCAGGTTAGAAAGAGGGAGGTCAGAGATCTGGCTGGAGGTCAGAGGTCGAGCAGGAAGGAGGTCAGGGGTCAGGAGGAGGGCCCACCTTGACATTGCAGACGGTGTGTCCATGCTCGTTGATGTGCTCACAGTTGGCGATCACCTGCTCGATCTGAGCGCGCTCAAAGAAGTCCAGCTGCAGTAGCTCAGGGGCGTCCTGGCTGAAGTCGATGGCGTCCAGCACACCCAGCAACTTCCTGCGCACTGTGATGATGTCATACAACAACAGGAAGTGACAACACGGTCCACACAGGGACCCTCTGGCCTGGAGACAGACTGTCAACAGGAGACCAGGAGAGAGAGTGTGTGTGTGTGTGTGTGTGTGTGTGTGTGTGTGAGAATGTGTGTGTGTCACTGACCTTTAGACACAGTGTCAAAGTGCAGGAAGCCGCTGACTGATCTGCTCTCCTCCTCCATCCCCACCTCCCCATCAGCTACACAAACACAACAACACAAGGGGTGTGTTAGCTGCATGCTGAGGGTGTGTGTGTTACCTGCGTGCTGTGTGTGTGTGTTACCTGCGTGCTGTGTGTGTATGTTACCTGCATGCTGTGTGTGTGTGTTACCTGCGTGCTGTGTGTGTGTTACCTGCGTGCTGTGTGTGTGTGTTACCTGCGTGCTGTGTGTGTGTGTGTTACCTGCGTGCTGTGTGTGTGTGTTACCTGTGTGTGTGTGTTACCTGCGTGCTGTGTGTGTGTGTTACCTGCGTGCTGTGTGTGTGGCTGGTCGTCCAGCAGCAGGTTCACCAGGCGCTGGGTGTGTGATCGCTGACGGTTCAGTGACGTCACTCTGAGCTCAATGGCAGCTGTCTTCATCAGCCAGGACATCTGAGACAGGCTGGCTATCTGGTCCCCTGGGGGAGAGAGGGGGAGGGACGGAGGGACGGAGAGGAAGAGACAGAGAGGAGAGAGTGAGGGCGAGAAAGAGAGAGGGTGAAAGATGGAGAGAGAGATACAGAG